>RPOG01002470.1:69372-92349 GCA_008086565.1 Thalassoma bifasciatum
AATAGTGCCAGTAATATGGAAATAGGAAAAAAAAAGAAAAAGAATATATCTGCCAAATTTACCATTAAAAAATTTTAAACTTTTTTTAATGGAGTTTTCTGGTAAATGTAGCTCAGATTAACTCTTGCTGTCTTCAGATTTAATCTGCATCATCTGGATATTGTTTTGAAATCATTTTAAGTTCTTTAATAGCAGGAAGATGCTACAAGTTTATATAAAAACATTCATAACTTAACAATAAAAGTCATATCTATTTTTTTTTATATGATAGAAAACCAAAGTTATAAAAAAAATAACTTTTGACATCAAGTCAAATCGACCCAAAAACAACAGAAGAGTGGTCTAATAATAAATATATATATATATATATATATATATATATATATATATATATATATATATATATATATTTATTATTAGACCACTCTTCTGTTGTTTTTGGGTCGATTTGACTTGATGTCAAAAGTTATTTTTTTTATAACTTTGGTTTTCTATCATATAAAAAAAAATAGATATGACTTTTATTGTTAAGTTATGAATGTTTTTATATAAACTTGTAGCATCTTCCTGCTATTAAAGAACTTAAAATGATTTCAAAACAATATCCAGATGATGCAGATTAAATCTGAAGACAGCAAGAGTTAATCTGAGCTACATTTACCAGAAAACTCCATTAAAAAAAGTTTAAAATTTTTTAATGGTAAATTTGGCAGATATATTCTTTTTCTTTTTTTTTCCTATTTCCATATTACTGGCACTATTATTATTATTAATATTACTATTATCATTACTACTATTATTCTTATTATTATCATTACTGTTATTAATATAAATCTATTGTTATTTCTATTATTCTTGCTATTATTGTTATTATAATTATTAATTATCATTATTATTACTACTATTACTGCTACTATTGTTTTGTTTTATTTGGTACTTAACACTATTATTTATTTATCGATTTTATATAATGCCTATTTTTACAAGATGTAACTGTATCTTTACCAAAAAATTAAATAAAAAAAAGTTTGGGGAAAAATAAATAAATAAATAAATACATTTTAAATATTAAAAGTGGAAAATTATGACTTATTTATTGTAAATGTTTAAATAAGAAGAAGAAAAATTGTGGTTTAAAATGTGCTTTTGCGTCTTCTTTAAATAAATGAGTGAAATTAAAGACAAACTTTTGCTTTCAATGAATTTTTCGCACTTTGACTTTATTTCGTCTTATTTTGAAGTTTGTACCGGTAGTGTGTGCTCTTACGCTGAAAGGACAACTTCCGTGTGTGGTGGCGGTTATAAGAGAGTGAATCGCTGATGGAAGCGACTTTATCCGACTTCTCTTCAGTTTTATCGACTTTTAATCGATAAAAACTCTTAAAACTTCACATTTTTTAGTTTATTTCAGTTTTTTTAATAGTTTGAAAACTTATTTTAACGGAACAGAGAAAAACTGAAGATGGAAAAACGACTTTGAGACCTTTAACTTTGGTAAGTTTACGGTTTTAAAAAGAACTAACTTTTTAAACTAACGATCATTTTCAACTCTGAACATGTTTTTTACCAAATAATTCTCCTTTAATTACGAATAACAGCATAATTTAACTGATACTGTCGTAATAACGCTGTATAAAAATACATGTTTTTATGGATGTTAAATTCCCTTTGTATGAATTAGTCCTGACTTTAATACACTAATATTAAATTATTAAAACATTTGTAAACCTGTCATTCTCTGTTTTGCTTTAAAACCTTTTCCTCCTTACTTTTAAATGACATATTAAGCATTTTCCCACATTTTAACTCTGTAAAAATCATCTAAATGCCTCCATGTCATTAATTTTTAATAACAAAATTAGATTATTGTGTAATATTTTTCTTTGTTGCTCCCAATGAAAGTACAATACTTATAAACCTTATATATTTTGACAGTTTTTTCAACAACACTCTAAATCTATTTGCGCAAGCGTACAGATAAACATCACTTTTGATTTCATGGGTTTTTGTTTTTTGTTATATATATATATTTTTTTTCCAAACTCTTTTTTTATTTAATTTTTTGATAAAGTAAAAATAGGCATTATATAAAAACAATACACATAGTGTTAAATACATAAATAAATAATAGTCAAAGCACCAAATAAAACAAAACAAAAGCAGTAATAGTAGTAATAATAATGATAATTAATAATTATAATAACAATAATAGCAAGAATAATAGAAATAACAATAGATTTATATTAATATTAGTAATGATGATAATAAGAATAATAGTAGTAATAATAATAGTTTTTTTAAATTTAATTTAATTTAATTTAATTTAATTTAATTTAATTTAATTTTACTCTGTTTTGTTTTGAAATCCTCAATGTAAAGCACATTGAGTTCCCCTGTAATAAAATGTGCTTTATAAATAAAGTTTCATTCTATCTTTTAAATCAGCTGTTTACCATCTATTTCATTACGCTGAGATTTTAGGTTTAGGTTTAAGTTTATTTTGAACATGAAGAAAATGCATAAAAACAAAACAAAACAAAAAAAATGTAACAACAAAATCAAACAATAGCATGTTCAAAAAGGAGTAAAACTTATCAAGTCCCACCCCTTTTCCCTGATTACATGATTAACATGTTATGGTAATTTTCATTAAATGTCTCTAGTTAAATCATACATGCATAACCATACATATTCATAAATACACATACATATTTTGATTTAAATGTAATGTTGTATCCTAAAATAGTCCTATATCTTTTTTTATGTGTCCTAAACCCCTTAAAATCTCTTGTACCAAAATATTATAAGCTGATATTTGAGTTTGATTTTCACGTGGAGTGATAAAAATGTCTCCAAACTGATGTTTTTGTATGTTAAATGTTGTGTGTGGTTGTCGGGGGTGTGTGTACGTGTCTCGCTGTGGCCCAGCTGCTCTTCTTTGTTGGGGCCACACTAACTGATTAACATGCAGCCTCCTCCAGGAGCATCTGTCCCCACAGACGCTGCTTTTGTTCCCCCCGCTTCAAACGACAAACTTTGCCCTTTTTGTCAAACTGTCTGCTCGTATTGAAAATCCCAAAAGGCACGTCACCTCCCGTCCACACGCAAATGTTGACCCACGAAACAGAGAGAGAGTTGATTTAGTTTGGATTAAAGCAGCAGTGAAGGTCACACTCAGGGTTTTCATCCCAATCTGAACAGAACGGGACATAATGTTGAATAAAACATCGTGAAAACACTTCACAACCTCTATAAAAATTAATTCAACTTTATGAAATAAAACATGAACCACCTCGGGTAAAGAACAGGTCACATTTCAATATGTGTGTTGTTGTGGAGATGTATCACTGTAGTCCCAAAAAACAACAAAATATTTAAAGCTGTAGGCGGGTCAATGACAAAAAGAGGGTCTAAAAACGTATTTTTAAAAAGTTCTTTGAAAATGGATAAAAACATATTTCTGAGAGAAGAATTATGTTTTCTAACAGATTTCAGTAGTTGACCAACATTTCAAAGTTTTTAGGTTCATTATTTTTTAGTATTTTTAATTTGAGCACCAAAAAATGTCAGGTGGCGCAACCAAATATATGAAAATATATTTATACGTTCTTATCTTATAACACAGCTGCGCTAAAGTGCTGCGCAGAAGTGCGTGCATGTTCATCTATAACGCCACACAAACATCATTTTGTACTAACATATGTGCCACCGTGGTCTTTAAAGGAAAAAAAAAAGCTTTATAAAGATTTCATTAAAGTAATACAGCGGCTCAATGTCAGTCGTCATGACAACGGAGGTAAACAACAGCCTGGTGCTGCTGCACGCGGAGGAAAACGAAGGAGCTGCTTCCTGACATCAACTCTTCCCTGGATCCAGTGAGATCACTTTAATTTTTGATTTTTGGGCCTGGTATAGCAGAGATTTGTTGTTGATCAATCATTCTTCTTTGAACTGGTTTTCCTTTTTGGTTCCCTGTGGATTAATGGACTGATTGGTGCTTAAAGACTCTCGTGGCAGACAGATCGCTCCTGCACCGACCAACTTTGATTTAATTTAAAAGAATCTTTAAAGCCAACTATCTTTGCTGTTAACTTCTTTTTGCTTTAAAAAGGACTTTTAACTTCTTTAGGAATCATGAAGGAGCATTTTAGGGCTGTATTTTGTCTTCATTCAGTCTGGTTCTGTGCCGTCAGGTTTAAATGTCATTAAAAACCCGTCGCTGACTTATTCCTTTGCCTCTTGTAAGTGATTTGTTCAGAGTCAGAAGCTGCAGAGACGACATTCTCTGACCAATGAGTGACCGGCAGTCCGTCCACGTCACCTTTTAGTATCAGCTTTACTCTCTTAGAACCAGGGTAGAGTAGGTACTAAAAACTGGCGTCTGCCGCGTAGTACCGCGCTAATGGAAACGCAACACAAACCGAGTAGAGGCGAGTAGAGTAGAGCTGAGACGAGTCAGAGGAAAAGGGCCGTTAAAGGAGGGCTTACGTCTTTGTTTGGCTCCGTCTCGTGTCTGTTGGACTTTTATTCAAACTCTGAGAAGTGACCTGGGATTGTTGACCTGCTTCATTGTGTCCTAATTTCATCTGAAATAATCCGTTTAAAATGTTTACATGCTGCAGGAATGGGACTAAAGGAGCTCTAATCTGCTTTTAATTGAGTTCTTAGCACTGATGGTATTGTTGTCTTGACCAAACAACACACACATAGTGGACCCCCCCCCCCTCCCCCTCCCCCCCTCAGGGTGAGTCTGCTTTGTGTTTGCTCATTCATCATCTCTGAACTGGACTAAGAGGTTTAGTGGAGCCGAGGTGTGATCCAGGTCACGTTTCAACTTTTCAGGTTTCATTCTTTGAAACTGAGTTTTGGAAACTGAACTCAGAGCTTCAAACAGAGGTGACTGAAAACACACCAGGACAATCAGGACACTGATGTTCAAGAACTTATAAAACAACATCCTGATGATTTTTGATTGGATCCTGAAAAAGTCCTGAGGATCTTTTCAAAACGTTGTAAAACCGACGTAAACTTTTGGCTCGTTTAGAAGAAATGTGTGAAAAAAACCTTTGGCAAACCCTGAGGATGTCCTGAGATTTTGATTTAAAAAAAAAGTTCAAGATGCCAAAAAAAAAAGACTTTTGCCAACTGTTAAATCATCCAACAATCCTTCCATTTGTCCTCAGTTCATCCAACCATCCATTCAACAGCTATCTGTCCATCCATCCATCCATTCATTCATAACATTCCCTCCTATAACCATCCTTTCTTTTATTAACCATCCATCCATCCATTCATCCAACCCCTAACCATGTATACATTAAATAACCATCCATCCATCCTATAAACATTCATCCATCCATACATCAGTTGTTCCATCCATCCTTTCTTTCAATATCTATTCATCCATTCACTGACTATCCATCCAACAACCAACCATTCATACATCCAGTAACCGTTCATCCATCCATTCATTCATCCAATCGTCAATCAGTTAACCATCCATCCATCCATCCGTCCATCTGTCCATCCATTCCATCCTATAACCATCCTTTCTTTTATTAACCATCCATTCATTCAACATCCATCCATCCATTCATCCAACCCCTAACCATGTATACATTAAATAACCATCCATCCATCCTATAAACATTCATCTATTCCCCATCCCACCGTTTACTGTCCATCTGTCCATCCATCCATACATCAATTGTTCCATCCATCCTTTCTTTCAATATCTATTCATCCATTCACCGACTATCCATCCAACAACTAACCATTCATACATCCAGTAACCGTCCATCCATCCATTCATTCATCCAATCGTCAATCAGTTAACCATCCATCCATCCATCCATCCGTCCATCTGTCCATCCATCCATCCATCCATCCATTCATTCATAACATTCCATACCATAACCATCCTTTCTTTTATTAACCATTCATCCAACCCCTTACCATGTATACATTAAATAACCATCCATCCATCTTATAAACATTCATCCATCCATACATCAATTGTTCCATCCATCCTTTCTTTCAATATCTATTCATCCATTCACCGACTATCCATCCAACAACTAACCATTCATACATCCAGTAACCGTTCATCCATCCATTCATTCATCCAATCGTCAATCAGTTAACCATCCATCCATCCATCCGTCCATCTGTCCATCCATCCATCCATCCATCCATTCATTCATAACATTCCATACCATAACCATCCTTTCTTTTATTAACCATCCATCCATCCATTCATCCAACCCCTAACCATGTATACATTAAATAACCATCCATCCATCCTATAAACATTCATCCATCCATACATCAATTGTTCCATCCATCCTTTCTTTCAATATCTATTCATCCATTCACCTACTATCCATCCAACAACTAACCATTCATACATCCAGTAACTGTCCATCCATCCATTCCTTCATCCAATCGTCAATCAGTTAACCATCCATCCATCCATCCAATCATCAATCCCTTAAACATTCATCTATCGTCATTCTTTCTTTAATTATGTATCCATCCATCGTTCCATCAATTCACTTTTTTTTATCCAACCACTTATCATTCATGCATCCAATAACCATTCATCCATCCATCCATTCATTCATTCAATTTTCAACCCATCTATTCTACCTTTCTTATCCATCCAACCGATGACTGTTCATTCAACCAATAATCATTTATCCATCGATGCATCCATCATTTCTTTCTTTTATTAACCATCAAAAAATTAACTTTTCATCCAACCACTGACTTTCCATCTTTCATACATCCATCCATCCATCCATCCATCCATCCATCCACCCAACCATCCATCCATCCACCCATCCATCCATCCATCCACCCATCCATCTATCCACCCATCCATCCATCCATCCATCTTTCATCCATCCATCCATCCATCCATCTTTCATCCATCATCCATCCACCCATCCATCCATCCATCCATCCATCCATCCATCCATCCATCCATCCACCCATCCATCCATCCATCCACCCATCCACCCAACCATCCATCTTTCATCCACCCACCCACCCATCCATCCATCCACCCATCCATCCATCCATCCATCCATCCATCCAGTGAAAAGTTGAAGCTCTTGATCAAAGTTGACAGTTTGATGAACCTAAACTTCAGTCGTCAGAAATGTTGGATTTAACCCAGAATAAAATAAAACTTTTGGCACTTTATGGTTAAACCTGAGTCAGATTTCAGAGGGTCTTGCCCCCCCCCCCCCCCCCCGTCCTTTAAATGATGTGGATCAGAGTCAGACCCGTGTTTTCCTCTGGATAAGAATCAGTGGGTCACATGTTGAGGATGTGTGATTCACCGCCGTCAGACTCAACGCTCTGTCCCCGTCACGAGAGGAAAGAGGCGCACAAAGAGCGTTTATCCCAGAGGAGTGAAGTCACCAAGCGCTCGTTACAGGCGGTGAACCCCCCCCCCTACGTGGACCCCGAGCTCTCTGACCCACTGAACCCAAAGGATTAATGTGGATTAATGAGGTGAATAAAGGTGGATGAGAGGTCAAAGGTGATGTTTTGATGCCGTGTGGTTGTAGTTTACACCTTGTTTACTTCCAGCATGTATGTTCAGTTTGTTTCCTCCACGACACAAAGAGTTATAACATCGCTCCGAGTGAGTCACCGCCACGTTTCACACCTCGCAGTCGCTCAGTGACGGCCTGAATACTCACATTGTGTCCGTGGAACAAAGAGAGTCTGGGTGTGATGGAGTCAGGAGTCCTGCTCGAGCTCCTCCGTCTTCACTTTCACTGATGTTTATCTGTTATGTTAAAGAAACACTATGTGACGTGTGTCTGCAGGTCATGTGAACGTGGCGTGATGGCGGCGCTCTGAGGAACCGCAGAGATGTTTTCACGGGGTCAGGAAAACATCTCCACCTCGCCGACCTCCACCAAAGGGCCGGTGAAATATGGAGAGCTCATCGTGCTGGGGTGAGATGTTGAAACTGTGTTTTATTCTTTATTTTGTCCCTCTAAGGCCCCTGTAGTAGCTTTCGATCAGGGGGTTAAATTTTTCAGTCTTTTAAAAGTTTTTCGAGACTCCAAACACACAGTACTTCACAAAACTTTTGTTCTAGGTTCAGCAAAATGTTCAGAAAAAGTAACAGAAGTTTATCTTGATCAGGAAGCTTTTCTGGATCTTGCATTTATTTCTCAGGAACTTTTCTTGGATGTTGGGAAGATCTGAATCTGAAAACCCTCCAAGAAAAGTTTGCAAGGCCCAAAATTTACAGAAGTTTTCAAGATTCTCTGAAAGTTTATAGTCCTCAAATCCGCAGGTCTGGACCAAAACTTTTTTTCTAGGTTCAACAAAATGTTCAGAACAACTAACAGATGTAAATCTTGATAGGGAAGCTTTTCTGGATCTTGCATATTTCTCTCAGGAACTTTTCTTGGATGTTTGGGACGATTCTAAAAAGTTTTGGATCATTGTAAATCCAAAGAATTTTCTCAGGATCATCAAATCTTTCAGGATTTTGCAAAACTTTTCAAGATTCAGGAAACATTTTCACGATCCAAAAAGTTTTGGTAATCCAGCAAAATAATTTTCAGTNTACAGAAGTTTTCAAGATTCTCTGAAAGTTTATAGTCCTCAAATCCGCAGGTCTGGACCAAAACTTTTTTTCTAGGTTCAACAAAATGTTCAGAACAACTAACAGATGTAAATCTTGATAGGGAAGCTTTTCTGGATCTTGCATATTTCTCTCAGGAACTTTTCTTGGATGTTTGGGACGATTCTAAAAAGTTTTGGATCATTGTAAATCCAAAGAATTTTCTCAGGATCATCAAATCTTTCAGGATTTTGCAAAACTTTTCAAGATTCAGGAAACATTTTCACGATCCAAAAAGTTTTGGTAATCCAGCAAAATAATTTTCAGTATTCCTTGAAGACCCCATCAAAGCTTTTCAGGATCTTCTTAAAAAACATCCAGATCCTCAAATCCTGGAGTTTTCACAAACTTTTTTTTATGATTAGCAAAAATTTATCTGAATCTGAAAACTCTCTGAGAAAAGCTGGGAAGGCCCAGATCTTGTGGACTTTTTTTGTTTATAAGTTTTTCAAGATTCTCTGAAAGTTTTTTCATTTCCCCAAACCCTCAGGATTTTTCCTTTTTTTCCTAGGTTTAACAAAATGTTTAGGAAATCTAACAGATGTTTATCTTGATCAGGAAGCTTTTCTGGATCTTGCATATTTCTCTCAGGAACTTTTCTTGGAATTTTGGAAGATCTGAATTTGAAAACCCTCCAAGAAAAGTTTGCAAGGCCCAAAATTTACAGAAGTTTTCAAGATTCTCTAAAAGTTTATATTCCTCAAATCCTCAGGTCTGGACCAAAACTTTTTTTCTAGATTCAGAAATATTTTCAAGAAATCTAAGAGAAGTAAATCTTGATAGGGAAGCTTTTCTGGATCTTGCATATTTCTCTCAGGAACTTTTCTTGGATGTTTGGGACGATTCTAAAAAGTTTTGGATCATTGTAAATCCAAAACATTTTCTCAGGATAATCGAATCTTTCAGGATTTTGCAAAACTTTTCTAGATTCAGGAAACATTTTCACGATCCAAAAAGTTTTGGTAATCCAGCAAAATAATTTTTAGTTTTCCTTGAAGACCCCATCAAAGCTTTTCAGGATCTTTTTAAAAAAACATCCAGATCCCCAAATCCTGGAGTTTTCACAATTTTTTTTTTGATGTTGGGAAAATCTGAATCTGAAAACTCTCTGAGAAAAGTTTGCAAGGCCCAAAATTTACAAAGGTTTTCTGTCCAGAAGTTTTCAAGATTCTCTGAAAGTTAATAGTCCTCAAATCCGCAGGTCTGGACCAAAACTTTTTTTCTAGGTTCAAAAATATGTTCAAGAAATCTAACGGAAGTAAATCTTGATAGGGAAGCTTTTCTGGATCTTGCATATTTCTCTCAGGAACTTTTCTAGGATGGTTGGAAGATCTGAATTTGAAAACTCTCTGAGAAAAGTTTGCAAGGCCCAAAATTTACAGAAGTTTTCAAGATTCTCTGAAAGTTTATAGTCCTCAAATCCGCAGGTCTGGACCAAAACTTTTTTTCTAGGTTCAACAAAATGTTCAGAACAACTAACAGATGTAAATCTTGATAGGGAAGCTTTTCTGGATCTTGCATATTTCTCTCAGGAACTTTTCTTGGATGTTTGGGACGATTCTAAAAAGTTTTGGATCATTGTAAATCCAAAGAATTTTCTCAGGATCATCAAATCTTTCAGGATTTTGCAAAACTTTTCTAGATTCAGGAAGCGTTTTCACGATCCACAAAGTTTTTGTAATCCAGTAAAATAATTTTCAGTATTCCTTGAAGACCCCATCAAAGCTTTTCAGGATCTTTTTAAAAAACATCCAGATCCTCAAATCCTGGAGTTTTCACAATTTTTTTTTTGATGTTGGGAAAATCTGAATCTGAAAACTCTCCAAGAAAAGTTTGCAATGCCCCAAAATTTACAGAAGTTTTCAAGATTCTCTAAAAGTTTATATTCCTCAAATCCTCAGGTCTGGACCAAAACTTTTTTTCTAGATTCAAAAATATGTTGAAGAAATCTAAGAGAAGTAAATCTTGATAGGGAAGCTTTTCTGGATCTTGCATATTTCTCTCAAGAACTTTTCTTGGATGTTGGGAAAGATTCTGCAAATGTTCGTGGGATTTTGCAAAAGTCCTGGATCATTGTAAATCCCAAATTTTTGCCTCAAAACCTTCACAACTCTTTCAGAATTTTGCGTGGCTCTCTAGATTTAGGAAAGGTTTGAAGAAAATTCGAAACCATATCAAATCTAGAAAATGTGGCTCTAAGGAACTTTTGTAACTTCCTGAGAAACTTTTTTGCAAAGTTATTAGAAAAGTCGTTTGCTGAAAAAACTTTTGGAGATCTTGAGAATCAGGTCAAACTTTTGAACGCCGAAGAGTAACTTTTGCAAAATTGATATTTTTGCAAGAACTTGACAAACATTTGCTGAATACTTTTGAAACGACTCCTGAAAAACTTTTGAAAGATGCAAAACTGATATTAAAGAAACTTTGGTCCGAGTTTGAGAAACTGATCACGCTGAGGTTAGATGTTGAAGCTTTTTTTTTTTTGCTTTTTAATCTTAACCCTCTATGGCATAGTGTTGCCCTGAGGCAACGTACCACTTATTCTGCTTTTACACTGTCCCTTTCAATTTTCAAATAATTTTTATTTCAAATAAGATCCCACAAGAAGTTTCTTTTGCCAAAAACATGGGGGTTTCAGTGGATGGCATGTTTCATGGGGGGGTGGGGGCTCCTTTTTGGAGACAAAATCGCACCGGGCTCAGCTCCATGAATTGGCACACTTAGCACTCGTTTTTAACCTGGTTAAACAAAAAAATTGTGACAAAGAAAAATATGTTCATGTAGATGTGTAAGTAAAGTAGATTTTTTTGTCATTTGGAGACAAATTTTCATTTAGTTAATTTCCTAAAAGTATGCTTTTTGGGCAACGTTGTGCAGTTAGGCCACTATTATTGGAGCAGTCATTCTATAACAGTGATACTCAACTGTGGTCCCAGATAAAGCCTTGTGTAAGAACCTGTTTACAGGGACCAGATAACTTTTGGTGACAGCCCTGGAAACCAATATTTCTGCTGCACCCCTAACACAACCCTCATAGGGACCCATCATTTAAAATTATATTTCTCACATACAGACAAATTGAAAGAGATAAAATGTTAAAATGTTTCCATGTGCACCAGTAGTGGCCTGGATAATTGGAAAATTAATCAGATACTTATAAATATCAAATATATACAAATTAATTGGTTATGCAATGTTAAGGTACAAAACAAAACTGGATTTTGTATGCTTTGCTTGTTTTGTTTCAATTTTGTACAAACTAAAATCAACAACATTTCAGTACCCTTACTGCACAATGTTGCCCTGGGGCAACGAACCAATTCCTGGGGTGGGGGGGGGCAATACATTTTGGTGATTCCTCACTTAGGGACCAAATGCTATTAAATGATGTGCTGTAATATTTTTTTTCCCAAAAAATAAAAAGTCATGCCATAGAGCAGGGATGTCCAAACTATGGCCCGGGGGCCAATTGTGGCCCGCGGTCTATTTTCTAGTGGCCCCCAGCTCTCATCTTACCATGTGTTAGTTTTGTCACTTAAATAAATCATGTTCTAACCGTTTACATTTACAGTTTCTGTCAAGTGCTTGAAATAAATCTTTCTTAATATAACGAATCTAGTAACGTTTCACACAGATCTGGACTGTGCATAGGCAACTTTACAAAGCTCAAGTTCTGTACAATCAGCAAAAACTCGACAACTTTTACAGCTGACATTTATTTTTAGCATTTGGCATGATGCAAAATGTGTTTCATGAGTTGTGTAGAATTAAAAAATAAATAAATAAGGCACATGAGAGGACATAAAAACTGAATGAAAGATATGAAGTGGTCAAAAAAAGACACAAGTTGAAGCATAAAATGGTTCAGAATGCAGGATCAGAGATATTTGGGGTTTAAAATGTTCTTATAATTGTCATATAAACAAAGATGATTAAGTCCAGATCCTGATCCTGCCATAAAATTGTTGCATACTTTTCCCAGGTTTGGTTTTATCTCAATGGTCTGCAATAACAGCACAAGCAGGTTTGACGAAACCATTCGTTTTTTTTGTTTTTTTTTCAGAAACCACTGAAAAGAAATAGTTTTCCAATTGAGCACTCATTTGTAATACTGCTGCCGGCCCTTGGTCATTTTCACAGTTTGCAATACGGCCCTTTTGAGAAAAAGTTTGGACACCCCTGCCCTAGAGGGTTAATTCTGTCCCTCTGAGGCCACCGTAGCAGCTTTAGAAAGGCAGCTTTAAAGAGGGAGGGGGGTCAGAGGGTTGAATTGCAGGATGTTGGGGTTTATTTTACCCTCAGGACGCGGTTAATTACGACCTCACCTGACCTGCACTCGTTTATGAAGCATAAACATCATCGTCGTCATGGTTACGTTCAGACGTGGAGGTTATCTCTGAACGCAGCCCGCCGCCACTCGAAGGTTAAATCAACAGCAGAGTTCAGTTTAAGGTGGATCCATTCTTTCTCTGAGTAACGCAAACTTCCTGTTTCAGATAACGCCGCCTCCTTTCTCACACAAACTCAGAGCGACCCCCGCGCTCAACACGCCGTCTGTTTTTCCCAGAGTCCCCGGCTCTTTAAAATGAGACCTTATGAGCCTCACAGACGACTAACGCCACATGTGGGGCGGAACCAGAGAAAAGCAAACAAAAGATGTGAAAGCAGCTCCCTGAGCCACAGACCGTCTGTTCAAGACTCCAGACAGGAAGTTCACGCTTTCGCCGCCGGAGTCCGGATCATCTGAAAGAAAACGACAAGATTCCATCAGAAAATCTCAAAACACTCTGAAAACATTAACTCTAATTTATTAATCTGATGTAAAAAGAGTCAGAGGTCGGGCTGAACGATTTTAGAAAAAGATCTAATTGCAATTTCAATTCGATTTACAATTTTATTAAAATCAAGCTTTAGTGAAGTTTTCCCAATGTCTGACAGAGAATCACATCAAAACATCAAAACATCAAAAGTTTTTTACTGTAATACAGGAATAAAGATGAAGGTTAGAATTATTTTTAACTGTTAGATATAAAGGTCAATATTTAAGTTGAAAAGTGGAAATTATGAAACAAAAAGTCAAAATTCTGAGACAAAAAGTCAAGATTTTGAGATAAAAGAATCCAAATTTTATGTAATCAATCCAACATAAAGTGAAAAAGATCTAAAACTTTCACATTAAGGGTCAAAATTTTAAGATAAAGAAAAATGTCTAAGATAAAAAGTCAAAATTTTTAGATTAAGCATCAAAATTTTGAAATAAAGGCAACATTTGAGATAAAAAGCGGAAATTTTGATGTAAAAAGTCAAAATTCTAAGATTAAAGTTGAAACTATAAGAAATTAAGACAATATTAATAGATAAAAGAAAAAATTTTGAAAAAAAAGATTTTGAGATAAAAAGCCAAATTTTAACTTTTCTTAAAACCCTTCGTTAAACACCTCAACTGAGTCTGAACTTTTAATACAACTCTCACTATTTTTAAACTTTTTAATCATATTTTTAGTTTGGTCTAGACCAGTGATTCCCAACCTATGGTCTGTGGCCCCCTGGTGGGCCGTGAAAGTGTTGCAAGTGGGCCGTCAAATCATTTCCAAAACAGTCTGATTTTAGTGGGGTTAATTATGTAAAGATACAAGATACAAATTAATAAAGCAAGTTACAGAAATACAGAATAATGTTTTAAATGTTAAAATGTAGTTTCAAACTCAGTTAAGTATATTACCATATTCATGTATAAAAAATGTCCACTAAGAAGGCCAGTAGGTAACATGACCTGACTTAAACTTAACAACGACCCAATGTGTAATAAAAGTTTGTGATAAAACACAAAATGTTTGCAACTTTTTAAAAATATGACAAAATTGCCCAAGCCCAAAACGAAACAAGAAGAATGTATTAAAAGCCAAAGTATAATAACTAACTTAAACTGTATCAAATTGCAACATTATAGGCAAAAAGATTTTTTTTTGGCTCATAATCTGTTACATAATTAACTAGTTATCACTGGGTACATTTCAGGTTTCATTACATTTTGGGTTAATATCTTCTGTACTTATTGAGTTGGGGATGGGCCGCAAACATTTTTGCAACTTAAGTCGTGGGCCCTGAGTTGGAAAAGGTTGGGAATCACTGGTCTAGACTGTTTTGGGCCGTTGAAGTTTTTCTCAGGGAGTTTTTCCTTAAACTTTTTCAGGATTTTTGCAAATTTTTGAAACTTTCTAGAACACATTTTCAGATACATTTTTGATATTTCTCACTATTTTCCAGATTCACTCTCAATTTTTGTTGTTTTTGCCCATTTTTGGGGCCATTTTAGTCACTTTTTCACCACTTTCTCCACCTTTTTCGCTACTTTCTGATTTTTTTTAAGTTTCCTCAGAGGTTTTCTTGCTCATTTTTGTTGCCTCTTGGTCATTTCAGTAACTTTTTTACTCCTTTTTGGTCTTTCCTTGACCATTTTTTGCTATTTTTTTGGGTATGTCCAGGTTTTATTCCAGTTTAAAATGCCAGTTTTTGTTGCTTTTTTGAGAGAAAAAGTTCAACCCTTGGGATTTCACTAAACTAAAATGATCTGAATGTCTAGACTGTTTTGGGCCGTTGAAGTTTTTCTCAGGGAGTTTTTCCTTGAACTTTTTCAGGATTTTTACAAATTTTTGAAACTTTCTAGAACACATTTCCAGATACCGGGAAAATTTTGTGGCTTTGCAAAAAATGTTTTCTCAGGATCCAGACTTTTTGCAAAAACCCTGAAAAAGTTTAAGGAGAACTCCCTGAGAAAAGAGTTTTTGGATTCAGATAAATCTTAGAAACTTCCTCAGAGATCCTGAAAAACTTTTGGACGATACCACAGAACTGATTCCACTTTCAAGAAACTTTTGCAAAAACTTCCAAGCTCCTGATGTTTTTGCAGCGTTTCTTTAACCTTCGATCCTCTCACCTTTCTGTCTCTTTCCTGTTTTTGTTGCTTTTTTGAGAGAAAAAGTTCAACCCTTGGGATTTCACTAAACTAAAATGATCTGAATGTCTAGACTGTTTTGGGCCTTTGAAGTTTTTCTCAGGGAGTTTTTCCTGAAACTTTTTCAGGATTTTTACAAATTTTTGAAACTTTCTAGAACACATTTTCAGATACATTTTTGATATTTCTCACTTTTTTCCAGATTCACTCTCAATTTTTGTTGTTTTTGCCCATTTTTGGGGCCATTTTAGCCACTTTTTCCACCATTTTCGCAACTTTCTGATTGTTTTTAAGTTTCCTCAGAGGTTTTCTTGCTCATTTTTGTTGCCTCTTGGCCATTTCAGTAACTTTTTTACTCCTTTTTGGTCATTCCTTGACCATTTTTTGCTAATTTTTGGGTATGTCCAGGTTTTATTCCAGTTTAAAATGCCAGTTTTTGTTGCTTTTTTGAGAGAAAAAGTTCAACCCTTGGGATTTCACTAAACTAAAATGATCTGAATGTCTAGACTGTTTTGGGCCTTTGAAGATTTTCTCAGGGAGTTTTTCCTTAAACTTTTTCAGGATTTTTGCAAATTTTTGAAACTTTCTAGAACACATTTCCAGATACCGGGAAAATTTCGTGGCTTTGCAAAAAATGTTTTTTTCAAGATCCAGACTTTTTGCAAAAACCCTGAAAAAGTTTAAGGAGAACTCCCTGAGAAAACAGTTTTTGGATTCAGATAAATCTAAGAAACTTCCTCAGAGATCCTGAAAAACTTTTGGACGATACCACAGAACTGATTCCACTTTCAAGAAACTTTTGCGAAAACTTCCAAGCTCCTGATGTTTTTGCAGCGTTTCTTTAACCTTCGATCCTCTCACCTTTCTGTCTGTTTCCTGTTTTTGTTGCTTTTTTGAGAGAAAAAGTTCAACCCTTGGGATTTCACTAAACTAAAATGATCTGAATGTCTAGACTGTTTTGGGCCTTTGAAGTTTTTCTCAGGGAGTTTTTCCTTAAACCTTCTCAGGATTTTTGCAAATTTTTGAAACTTTCTAGAAAACATTTTCAGATACATTTTTGATATTTCTCACTTTTTTCCAGATTCACTCTCAATTTTTGTTGTTTTTGCCCATTTTTGGGGCTATTTTAGCCACTTTTTCATCACTTTCTCCACCTTTTTCACTACTTTCTGATTTTTTTTAAGTTTCCTCAGAGGTTTTCTTGCTCATTTTTGTTGCCTCTTGGCCATTTCACTAACTTTTTTACTCCTTTTTGGTCTTTCCTTGATCATTTTTTGCTATTTTTTGGGTATGTCCAGGTTTTATTCCAGTTTAAAATGCCAGTTTTTGTTGCTTTTTTGAGAGAAAAAGTTCAACCCTTGGGATTTCACTAAACTAAAATGATCTGAATGTCTAGACTGTTTTGGGCCTTTGAAGTTTTTCTCAGGGAGTTTTTCCTTAAACTTTTTCAGGATTTTTGCAAATTTTTGAAACTTTCTAGAACACATTTTCAGATACATTATTGATATTTGTCACTTTTTTCCAGATTCACTCTCAATTTTTGTTGTTTTTGCCCATTTTTGGCGCCATTTTAGCCACTTTTTCATCACTTTCTCCACCATTTTCGCTACTTTCTGATTTTTTCTAAAGTTTCCTCAGAGGTTTTCTTGCTCATTTTTGTTGCCTCTTGGTCATTTCAGTAACTTTTTTACTCCTTTTTGGTTTTTCCTTGACCATTTTTTACTATTTTTTGGGTATGTCCAGGTTTTATTCCAGTTTAAAATGCCAGTTTTTGTTGCTTTTTTGAGAGAAAAAGTTCAACCCTTGGGATTTCACTAAACTAAAATGATCTGAATGTCTAGACTGTTTTGGGCCTTTGAAGTTTTTCTCATGGAGTTTTTCCTTAAACTTTTTCAGGATTTTTGCAAATTTTTGAAACTTTCTAGAACACATTTTCAGATACATTTTTGATATTTCTCACTATTTTCCAGATTCACTCTCAATTTTTGTTGTTTTTGCCCATTTTTGGGGCCATTTTAGCCACTTTTTCATCACTTTCTCCACCTTTTTCGCTACTTTCTGATTTTTTCTAAAGTTTCCTCAGAGGTTTTCTTGCTCATTTTTGTTGCCTCTTGGCCATTTCAGTAACTTTTTTACTCCTTTTTGTTTTTTCCTTGACCATTTTTTGCTATTTGTGGGGTATGTCCAGGTTTTATTCCAGTTTAAAATGCCAGTTTTTGTTGCTTTTTTGAGAGAAAAAGTTCAACCCTTGGGATTTCACTAAACTAAAATGATCTGAATGTCTAGACTGTTTTGGGCCTTTGAAGTTTTTCTCAGGGAGTTTTTTCCTTAAACTTTTTCAGGATTTTTGCAAATTTTTGAAACTTTCTAGAACACATTTTCAGATACCGGGAAAATTTTGTGGCTTTGCACAAAAAATGTTTCTCAAGATCCAGACTTTCTGCAAAAACCCTGAAAAAGTTTAAGGAGAACTCCCTGAGAAAAACTTCAAAGGGCCAAAAACAGTTTTTGGATTCAGATAAATCTAAGAAACTTCCTCAGAGATCCTGAAAAACTTTTGGACGATACCACAGAACTGATTCCACTTTCAAGAAACTTTTGCAAAAACTTCCAAGCTCCTGATGTTTTTGTGGCGTTTCTTTAACCTTCGATCCTCTCACCTTTCTGTCTGTTTCCTGTTTTTGTTGCTTTTTTGAGAGAAAAAGTTCAACCCTTGGGATTTCACTAAACTAAAATGACCTGAATGTCTAGACTGTTTTGGGCCTTTGAAGTTTTTCTCATGGAGTTTTTCCTTAAACTTTTTCAGGATTTTTGCAAATTTTTGAAACTTTCTAGAACACATTTTCAGATACATTTTTGATATTTCTCACTATTTTCCAGATTCACTCTCAATTTTTGTTGTTTTTGCCCATTTTTGGGGCCATTTTAGCCACTTTTTCATCACTTTCTCCACCTTTTTCGCTATTTTCTGATTGTTTTTAAGTTTCCTCAGAGGTTTTCTTGCTCATTTTTGTTGCCTCTTGGCCATTTCAGTAACTTTTTTACTCCTTTTTGGTCTTTCCTTGACCATTTTTTGCTATTTTTTGGGTATGTCCAGGTTTTATTCCAGTTTAAAATGCCAGTTTTTGTTGCTTTTTTGAGAGAAAAAGTTCAACCCTTGGGATTTCACTAAACTAAAATGATCTGAATGTCTAGACTGTTTTGGGCCTTTGAAGTTTTTCTCAGGGAGTTTTTCCTTGAACTTTTTCAGGATTTTTACAAATTTTTGAAACTTTCTAGAACACATTTTCAGATACAGGGAAAATTTTGTGGCTTTGCAAAAAAATTTCTCAAGATCCAGACTTTTTGCAAAAACCCTGAAAAAGTTTAAGGAAAAACTCCCTGAGAAAAACTTTAAAGGGCCAAAAACAGTTTTTGGATTCAGATAAATCTAAGAAACTTCCTCAGAGATCCTGAAAAACTTTTGGACGATACCACAGAACTGATTCCACTTTCAAGAAACTTTTGCAAAAACTTCCAAGCTCCTGATGTTTTTGCAGCGTTTCTTTAACCTTCGATCCTCTCACCTTTCTGTTTCCTGTTTCCTGTGCTCAGGTGTAACGGCGCTCTGCTCAACGGAGACAAAGGGAGGAGGAGGAGCCGCTTCGCTCTCTGTCGCAGAAACAAAGCGAACGGCGTGAAGCCGAGCACCGTCCACTCGTCCTGCACGCCGCAGGCCGTGAAGGTGAGAGGAGAGAAAGGAACGAAGCTGAACGATTCACAAAAATAATCTAAATAACATTATTATTTCCTATATTACAATTCAGAATTTTTCTGTGATTATTTCTAGTTTCTCATCTTCTCTGTTTTTAAACTTTGTAGAACATGAACAGTTTCATTAATTACAACAACAACAACCCACTACCACTACAACTGGGACTGATTTTTACACATTTTTAAACACTTTTACCTTCTTTTTTAAAACTTTTGGAACATTTTTTGATACTTTCTCACTATTTTCCAGATTCACTCTCAATTTTTGTTGTTTTTGCCCATTGTTTACTGTTTTTTGACGCTTTTGGACCATTTTTTGCAACAAACTGTCTTTCTCCCGAGGTTATTCCAAACTTTCTTGCCTCTTTGTTTTTTTTCTGATTTTTCTTTTTTTAGGGTTTCTTTCAAAATGTATTCTTGCTTCTTGTTTGTTTTTTGTCCATTTATGTCACATTTCACTTCTTTATTCACACTTTTGGACCATTACTTCCTTCCTTCCCTGTATTTCTCAGGTTGAATCCCAATTGTCTTGCAAATTTTTGTGACTTTTGGCCATTTCAGTCACTTTTTACTCCATTTTTCCACTTTTGGACTATTTACAATTCTTTCTTGAGGATTTTAAAGTTTACTTCTAATGTAAATGCCAATGTTTAGTTACTTTTTGGTCAGTTTAGCCAATTTTCTACACTTTTTTTGGGGCCATTTTTGCTACTTTTCGAGGATTTTTAAAAAGTATTTCACCAATTTAAATGCCAATTTCTGTTACTTTTTACCATTTTAGTCAGTTTTACTGCTTTTTTGTTATTTTTTTCTACGTTTTGAGTATAACCTGGATTCATCCCAGTATAAATTTTTTTTTGTTGTTGTTTTTTGTGCCATTAAATCACTTTGTGACCATTTTAAGACACTTTCTTACTATTTTGAGGGTTTTATTCCAATTGTCTTGCAAATTTGTATTGTTTTTGGCCATTTTGACTCTTTTTTTCCCACTTTTTGTGAAAAACTGACTTTTCCAAGTTAAACCCCAACTTCCTTGCCATTTTTTGTTTGAATTTGGCCACTTTTACCACTTTTTGCTATTTTTCATCACTTTTTTCACCATTTTTCCACTTTCTGATTTTTTTTTTTTTTGTTTCCACCAAAATCTTCTTTATTTTTGTTAATTTTTGCCCATTTTGGACACTTCTCACTTCTTTTTTTTGACACTTAAGGACCATTATTGATCCTTTCTCACTATTTTCCAGGTTCACTCCTAGTTTTCTTGACAATTCTTCGCCAATTTTTGACACTTTTAGATCTTTTTTTCCAACAAACTGACTATTTACTTAGTTTAATCCCAACTTTCCTGCCTCTCTTGTTGACTTTGGCCGTTTTTACCACTTTTCACTGTTCTTTGTCACTTTTTTTAATTTTTTTTTTACCATTTTTGAACTTTTTAACCATTCTGAATTTTCAAAAGTTTCCTCGAAAAATGTTCTTGCTTATCTTTGTTGCTTTTTGTCTTTTTTTGTTTCTCATCTTCTCTGTTTTTAAACAAACTCATAGAAGAACATGAACAGTTTCATTAATTACAGCACAACAACAACAACCCACTACCACTACAACTGGGACTGATTTTTACACATTTTAAACACTTTTACCTTCTTTTTTAACACTTTAGGAACATTTTTTTTAAAACCTTCTCACTATTTTCCAGATTCACTCTCAATTTTTGTTTGTGCTCCTGTTTGTGTTTTTTAAAGGCGATCAGCAACAAGGAGCAGCACAGCATCTCCTACACGCTGTCGCGGGCTCAGACGGTGGTGGTGGAGTACACCTACGACTGCAACACTGACATGTTCCAGGTCTGTAGCGTCGCAGCATCTCTGCTCAAATTATTTCATTTCATGGAGAAGTCAGAGTTCAGGGTTTCTTCAGAGCAAACATCTCATCCTAAGAACTCTGTGAAGCTGAAAGAGGCCTGACCATCACAAACAAAGCCAGAGAGAACAAGGTTTGGAAAGTAAAAAGTCTAAAGTTCAACGTAAGCTCAAAGTTAGAAGTTAAAAGTTAGAAGTTAAAAGTTGAAAGTTAAAAGTTAAAAGTTGAAAGTTAAAAGTTAAAAGTTAAAAGTTGAAAGTTGAAAGTTAAAAGTTGAAAGTTAAAAGTTAAAAGTTGAAAGTTGAAAGTTAAAAGTTGAAAGTTAAAAGTTAAAAGTTAAAAGTTGAAAGTTGAAAGTTAAAAGTTGAAAGTTGAAAGTTGAAAGTTAAAAGTCTGAAGTTGAAAGTGAAAAATCTAAAGTTTTAGGTGAGCTTAAAGTTGAAAGTAAAAAGTTGAAGTTGAAAGTAAAGTCTAAAGTTTGAGTAAAGCTTAAAGTTGAAAGTTAAAAGTTAAAGTTAAAAGTGTAAAGTTTGAGGTTTCAAGTAACAAGTTAAAAGACTAAAGTGGAAAGTAAAAAGTTAAAGGTAAAAGTCTAAAGACTAAAGCAAACGTAGAAGGTTTCAAGTAAAGATTTTAGTCTTAAGGCAAAAGAAAAAAGTCTGAAAAGTCTGAAGTTGAAAGTAAAAAGTCTGAAGTTGAAAGTAAAAAGTCTAAAGTTCAACGTAAGCTCAAAGTAAAAAGTTGAAAGTAAAAAGTTGAAAGTAAAAAGTTGAAGTTGAATGTAAAGTCTAAAGTTTGAGTCAAGCTTAAAGTTGAAAGTTAAAAGTTAAAGGTAAAAGTGTAAAGTTTGAGGTTTCAAGTAACAAGTTAAAAGACTAAAGTGGAAAGTAAAAAGTTAAAGGTAAAAGTCTAAAGATTAAAGCAAACGTCGAAGGTTTAAAGTTTAAATTTTAGTCTAAAGTTGAAAGGTAAAAGTCAAGTTTATAGTGAGAGTTTAGAGTAAAGGTCTAAGGTTTTCCCCAAACTCTTTTTTATTTAATTTTTTTGGTAAAGATACTGACACATCCTGCAAAAAATAGGCATCATATAAAAACGATACACATATTGTTAAATACATAAATCAAGCTCTAAGGTTTTAAGTAAAAATTTTAGTCTTGAGGCAAAAGTTAAAAGTCTGAAAAGTCTAAAGTCTTGATAGTTTATAGTTTAAAGTTAAAAGTTAAAAGTTTGAGGTAAAAGTCAAGTTTATAGTGAGAGTTTAGAGTAAAGAGTCTAAGGTTTAAAGTTAGAGTCTAAAGTTTAAAGTTAAAAGTTAAAAGTTTGAGGTAAAAGTGAAGTTTATAGTAGAGTAAAGAGTCTAAGGTTTAAAGTTAGAGTCTATAGTTTAAAGTTAAAAGTTTGAGCTAAAAGTCAAGTTTATAGTGAGAGTTTAGAGTAAAGAGTCTAAAGTTTAAAGTTAAAAGTTAAAAGTTTGAGGTAAAAGTGAAGTTTATAGTAGAGTAAAGAGTCTAAGGTTTAAAGTTAGAGTCTAAAGTTTAAAGTTAAAAGAATTATTTAAAAAGTCTGAAATTGTAGACTTAAATGTGGTAGAGGTGAAATGAAAGTGGACTCTGGTTTCTGGATCCTGACTCTTGTCTCTGCCTCAGATCGGCCGCTCCACGGAGGCGCCCATCGACTTCGTGGTGACGGACACGGTCCTGGGGGGTCAGAACCAGGCGGGGGGTCAGAACCAGGCGGGGGGTCAGAACCAGGCGGG
>RPOG01002471.1:0-92282 GCA_008086565.1 Thalassoma bifasciatum
ATATTTGGTTGCGCCACCTGACATTTTTGGGTGCTCAAATTAAAAATACTAAAAAATAATGAACCTAAAATCTTTGAAATGTTGGTCAACTACTGAAATCTGTTAGAAAACATAATTCTTCTCTCAGAAATATGTTTTTATCCATTTTCAAAGAACTTTTTAAAAATACGTTTTTAGACCCTCTTTTTGTCATTGACCCGTATGTGTTGATGAAGCTGGTGACCCTGCTATCCCTTTAGCAGCTAAATCTCCTTCTTCTCAACCACCACAGAGTTGAACAAACAATCATAGAGGACACAGTACGGCACAACTTTTGCCAAAAGTCTTCATGCCCACTGTTTGTTCTTCTCTTTCCGCTTGTTTCCCTCATATAGTTACAGCGCCCCTAGAGGTCTGGCAAGTGTTTTACAGCTTCTTCATGCGTATCGAGTGCATTCATATAGACGCACACATTTTCTGAGACGCTTTCATCTTTATGACGATGGTTTTGGAAACTGTTAAGCGTTTTGACTTCGTGTGGATGAGGCCTCAGTCTTTCCTGAAGCTCATGATGCACTCATATGTCAGATGGCTCTTACGGTTTTGGCGCAGGGTCAGTTTGTTTGGAGCCAGAACTCTAGGTCAGGGGTTCCCAAACTTTTCAGCCCGTGACCCCCAAAACAAAGGTGGCAGAGACTAGTGACCCCCACTGTCCCCAGAGGTGACTGAAGCATAAGAAAACGTGTGCGTAGGACACATGCACTAATAAGGGTTTCCAAACATGGACATTATGACAACACTAAAAAGAACAACAGCCTGAAAACTATGTTATGATTTTACATGTAACAGTTTAATATGAAATAAAAGCAGAAAATGTCAAAGTTATTTCTCTGTAATTTGTGAACGAACATTGTTGCAGTGGTGTGCAAACTCAATTTTGGTTCAATACTTTCATTTCTACATTAGAACAAGAATAATTCAGTTTAAGTAATAGTCATAAACTGTAGCTCTGAGTAAACGTGAACATTGTTGCAGTGCAAGTTAACTTTTTGGGATAAATGTTTCAGTGTTTATCTCAACTAATGAAATGGATGGGCACTATGTGGAGCACAGCAAATCCATTCTGGGTTTAATTTTGGAGACGGCCACTCTGAGATCATCCTCCACGTTCACACAAGATATATATTTATTTTTAATAAATGTCAGGGCCAAGAAAGTCTTTTCACACAGGTATGTTGGGCCAAACGGCGTTAGTACCTCAGTTGCGGTCTGGGATAGCTGTGGATATTCCCTCTAAACTGAAATCATCTTGCGACCCCCTTTCAGCGTCTCGCGACCCCCCTGGGGGTCCCGACCCCCACTTTGGGAACCCCTGCTCTAGGTCAACAACTCTGGGTCTGATCCTTTTGTACACAAACTGAAAAAAACAAAACAAAACAAAACAAAAAAAAAGCATGAGTGTGATTGAGAGCAGCTCAAAGGTTTCCTCAGAGTCGTCGTGGATCATTGAGTTTTGATGGTTTGAGCGACCGGTGTCATGTCCTCGTCTGGATCAACCTGTGGTTTCACTCTGAGCTTCTGGTGACTAATGACGTCCCCTGAGGAGTTTCCATCTCGTTCTACATGTTTGTCGTAACGACGGCCTGATCCCTCAGACTTTTTCTCTCTCCGCTGCAAATGTTAATGTAGATTTCCGAGCTCTGTGGTTGAGTTTGTCTCAGTGTCGCTGTCCATCTAAACACTTTCTCTGACTCTCACTTTTGTGTTTTTATACAAAGTAATTGAGCTTCAGTTTTTGATAAAAAGCAAAGCAATCCCACGCTGAATCCTTTGTCTGAGATTTTAACGCTCCACCTACACCTAACCCTCATTTTGTTGGCAGCTTTTTAGAAAATCCAGAGGCTGTTTCCCTCTGAAACAACCTCAGATAAATCCTCCCTCATAACTAAACTTGGTGAAGGACTTTGGTGGGTGTGAAACAGATTTTTAGAGCTCTTCTTCTCTGGCAGGCGAACATAGTTTGGCAGCGGATCTCCGGTCTGCTTCAGAGTCATGATTTTTCCTCTTCAAGTTTTCATCAGCTTTCAAGGAGGAAATATGTCGTTCAGTCCAGACGAGGTAGCTCCAAGGCTGACGTCTGTCTCCTTCACTGACTGATATAATGCTCTGTAAGTATTATGGCTCCAAGGAAGATGCAGGCAAAGAAAAAAAAAAAAGAAACAGAGTCCAAGGCCTACATGAAAGTTTGCTTTTATTTCTTACGGCAGGAATACATTAACAGGTCTTAAGAAGTGTGAGACGGGTGGAAAGCAGAGAGAATATCCTCGGGATGTTCAGACAGACGAGTTAAAGGTGCTGCGTTTATTTGCAGCGCCACTGGAGAAACAAAAATACACGAGTTAACGGAGAAAAGAAGTGAAAGTGTGAGTTGAAAATTCTGTCGAGTATTTTCTCATTTTAAAAAACAGCAGCTTCACAGTCTTATAGCATTTACTCCTCAATGTGAATCTGGCAAAGCTGAGTGTGTTTGTTTTCTATAAGTTCTAGCTGCAACACAAATGTGACCCCATTATTTTTTGTTGAGTTTTCATCCCAGGACAGCTTGTGATAGACAACAAGTGCTCCCTGCTTGCCTGGCCAATAGAGCACGGTGGTTTTGCCTAAAAGCTCTATTAGGGGGTTGTTTGTTTCTCTTACACTTAACCAGTCACTTTACCATTCACACAAAGGTAGCTGTAGTCATTAAGATCATTGGCGAGATCAATTTATTGCCATGCGTGTCCATTCATATGCATGTGCGCAACAGAAGAGACACAATCTGTGACCAGGAGCTACAATTTCAGGATTTTTTGTTATGTTAAAACCCAATGAGAAACTCCTGACAGGAGCTTTAAGGTAAAAAATATCTACTTTTATGACTGCATGTGTAATGTGTTGGTAGTAGGACACTTTTTGCTGCTGGTGTAAATGTTAATGAGTGTTACATAAGTGTAAAAATTAGCATATAGACACTGACAGACTTCTACTCTGATGCTTTTCTGTCAGGTTGTTGTTTAACAGAGAGTTGGTCGCTTTGTCTTTCTGCCTTTTAATTCATTTTGTTTGTTTCTGTTTATTTGTGCGAAGCTTCTTAAATGTTTGCTCTTGAACTGCAGCTTTTCTCTTCAACCAATTTATCACTTTGATGTTAAGTATCTGCAATTTACGTCTCAGCCCACAAATGAGCAGAAATTCACCCCAAACACGACGCCGTCTTTCTTTCCCATTCTAATTTGATATTCAGAGAAAATACATTTGCATTGTAATAAGTCGTTCCATTATGATTCGCTGCATTATTGCGGTGTCACTGTTCTCTGTTTCTTTTGTTCTTTTGTATTCCGGTGAACTTTTAATTGAGTGGCGTTTCCGTGGAGCACAAAGACTCCGCAGATCGCTGTCTGTGAAATTGAGAATGACGCCTTTTGTAGAAGCAATCAGTTTGCTTTTCATATCTGAACCCTTCAGACCACAGTCACCTCTGATTGAATTTTCTCCTCCGAGATGTGCAATCAGCCTGTTTGAGACCTTTTAATTTTCTGCCTACACGTCGATCAGCGCTTTATCTGGCATGTTCCTCCCTTTAACATTCAGCAGGAGTTTTTACAGACACTCAGGTGGAAAAATGCTGCGAAATTTGTTAATGCTCNCTCACTACTAGTCGCCGTAAGTCACGAGGTTTGAGGAGGGAAAAAAACATAATAATGCCACATGTGGCTGCTTTTGGGTGCACTTTTCAGTCCAAAGGAAACAAGGAGACTGATGTTAGTCTGCACAGCTTCCCAAAAGACAAGAAAAGAAGGAAGTTGTGGGAAATGGCTTGTGGGCGTAAACAACTTCCCATGGAGCCGCGGCTATGTTCTGGCCACTTCTCCCCAGAAGCATTTGCTGCATTTAGCCGGCCCATGCTGATGAAAGAGCTGACAGGTGTGGGTCATTATAAACGGAGACTAAAGCCAAATGCTGTGCCGACTATTTTCCAACACAAACCCACAAAACTTCCTCTGGAAACCACTGAAGTCCGCTCCAGGACTTATATGATCCTGTATGAGATCCAGCCCGGTGCAACCATATGACATCACTACCCAGACGTTATTGCAGCGTAAACAACAATGGCGGCCTGCAGGTGAAAATATTTTTTCAAATTTTATACAAACTAAGATATTTTGAGAGATTTTATTATGGTTCTTATGTAGCTGGTAAAAACACTGATCATTTAGGAAAATGACGTTCTGGTAGCCAGGATTCCTTTTAACAATCCATAGTAGATCAAACGTTTCACTTCAAACTATGTCACGTGCTTTTCTAATAGTACAAAGTGATTAACTTTGTATTTTCTCCAATAACCAGAAATTCATTATTGACATAAACGCTGCAGAAAGTCATTTGATGAAAGATTAAAGTTGGTTCTTGGTCCTCACTTTCTGTTGGTTTTATTTTGTTTATGCATTAAAGTAAAGTCTGAAACTTTCTCCTAAACACAAACAAGTTTCAGAAAAAAACTTACAAATACTTTTCACAGCTTTCTGTCAGACACTGTCTCTAAATCTTTTATCCACAAAGCTGATTGTTTGACCTCAGCTTTATTTGACCAATGAGTCAGCAAAACTAACTTAATTCAAAAAGCTGTGTTGACCTTTTTAAAAACACATTCTCTGCCTGGGATTGCCTTTCTGTTCCAGCTTTAAGCAGCAGAGACTGAGTGGATTTCATGCAGATTCTCTCTCATCCTTTTGTGGTTTAACTCTTCCCTTGTGAATTTGAGGCTTTTCTTCATGTTGCACCACTTTCTGCGCTCGTTCACCGAACTCAACACGTCCACCTACGTCCCGGGGTCAGGCTCTCTGCAGCAAACAGTCCGTGTTTTAACTCCCTTTGATCCCTCCACCCTGCAAATCTAATGATGACCTGCAGAAATGAGGATGATCTTTTATGCTTTTCATGCAGGACTTTGGATTTCATGGTTTCATACTAATGAGAAAACTGCAGAAATGCTCCTGAATGTGATGAGCATCAGAAACACATCAAACACCGCAATGTTGCATGTCATAAATAACATCACACTGAACATTTTACAAACCTCTGCTTCACCTAAAGTCAGAGGGTTTATCGCTGCATTGATCTTTCAGTGTTTTGAGGTTATAAAAATTTGATGAGAGGCAGCTGTTATTGTCATCGTAAAAATATCCAAAAGAGCATCACTTCAGGTTCATGCTTAAAAATTGAAAAGGACACTTGTGTTAAAAATGCTCCACACACACAAAACTCAATCCATACAAAAGAAACAAACTGTAGGTGAATAAAAACCTCTCATGGTGACAGCGGAGGACGTGTTGCAGACAAAAACAAATGTTCAGACTCTGATTGTTCAGTCTACAGCTCAATTTTCTTCTTTCCTTTTTGCATGGTACAGCAGCAAAATGTGTGAGACATAGTGTTTTTGAGGGGATTTTGACCCCATGTGGTGACTTCTACTACAGAGTTGTGCCTGTTATTGATACAGTGCTGCCTGAGGGCCTGAATATTGAATATTATATAAAACATTTATGTGTTGAGTGCAATATTTCCTTCCATCATGAATTGAGTATTTCATCACATGTATTTCTTTATTCTATGAAACCTGTGTTATTTGAACACATCTTTAAACTATTAAAATATAACATGTTTTTTACACAAAACCAAGGAGTTTGGGGGTTTTACAGTCCACCACGTTGGCAGGACTGTTCATAGGTGTCATTAATTTGAGATTTAATTGAATGTCAGTTATTGTAAATGGAAATTAAAAATACAGTGGCATTATTTTATGCTTGAACCTTTTTTAATAAAACATTCTTTGCAAATAAAAAGAATTTTAAAGCTGTTGAGAAATTTAAAAAACTTTTGTCCCGTAATTTTCACCTTGTCAAATGTCAGGGTGGTGCAACCGTAACATTAGACTTTTATTTTAAAGTGAAGAGAATAAAACAGGAAACAGGAAACTGCATCAGCCAGAGGAGCCCAAATGACATTTGTGACCAAGTGGAAAAGTTTGTAGATTTCTCTGAAATACTGATAAAAAAGTTTTTTTCACTTCATTGGTGACTGGAACAATTTCCATGTCAGGTGGAACAACCAATGTAGTAATGTGAAATGTTATTTTAACATCAAATTATTCATCTTATTCACAAATAAAAGAAATGAAACACACAAAATGAAAATGTATGAGTCACTACAGACACTTGAGAGATACTTGCCAATAATTTCACACAGAAAAAATAACAGGAACATAAAAATATATTTTCATATATTTGGTTGCACCACCTGACATTTTTGGGTGCTCAAATTAAAAATACTAAAAAATAATGAACCTAAAANAAATGAAACACACAAAATGAAAAACATACTCAGTGATGTCTGTGAACTCTCTATGAACGGTTATTAAAGTGTGTCTTTTTTATTGTCCTTGTATTTTTATATAAAAGTATATAAACCAACGTGGTGGACTGTAAAAACCCACGAGTTTAATTTTTATGATTTTTTATTACTTGGATTTTAGAAACTTTACAACCAGTTGATGACTTTAGACAATCTTTTGTAAATTCTTCTCTCAGAAATATGTTTTTTATCCATTTTCAAAGAACTTTTAAAAAATACGTTTTTAGACCCTCTTTTTGTCAGTGACCCATATGCTGATTAAAACTAAAATTGGCATGCTGAGTCCAAAATTGCGAAATTCCACTGATTGAATTTTCCTGATCTGGGGGGTAAACTATGTGATGTACTTGCAAAAAAACAACTGCAATTTTGGAATCAGCATGCCGATTTAAGTTTAAATCAGCAAAAAAAATCAAACTCAACAGAAGTTTTCATAAATTGTCCCCCAGTGTTATTGGCATAAAACAGGTTATTTCCAAATTCTATTTCTCTAAACTCTGTCGGAGTTGAAAGAAAAGCAGATTCCAACGTGTCAAAATGCAAATAATGGCATTGGTGCTTCGTCATTTTACTGTGAGGAACCTTTTTCTCAAAGTGTTCAACGAGTTGCTCTCGCATTCTCTCACAGAGTTGTATCCAGTCAAATTAACCTTTAGGTAATTAACCTCATTACTTGTTAAATGTCAACATTTTTAGGACTTTGCTGCTTCTTTTCCCAGACTAAAATTGAGCTCACATTTTTCATAAAACAGTATTTTTTCAGCTTCTTTGTTCAATATGGTTTCTTGGATTGAAATGTGTAATCCATCAAGATCTATTTTTATTAACATTTCACACAGTGCTGGTTTCTATGGCTTAGAAAATGATTGTGTGTAAGTGAATGTGTATTTTAAGGCGTCATACTCCCACAAGCCCATTTTAAACGGGTTATTTTCGGTTGATGATGTTGGAAATATTCACTTCTGGTTCCAGGTGTAGATCTGAAGTTTTGGTCACTCAGGGATAATTTTAGCTTTTTAAACTGGCTCTCCTCATTCAGGAGTTTGGAAACAGCTGGTATCAACTGGTTTTCTGGGTGAAAGTGTCTCCGGGGTTTGTCATGGTTGAATCTCCCCCTCAGCGCCTCTGCTCTCAGCTGATAAAGACGCACGCGAACACAAACAAGCCGCCACACATGAAGTCTGTCACATTTCTCTCCGTACAAAATACAACTTGATGTAGCAGCTGCCCACATTGACCTTGTTTACTTCAAACACTCTGAAACTTCAAAAAGACGTCCTCTCTTTGTTGTCCTCGCCGTGTTTGTGCTGGAGTCAACTCTTCAGCTCGAGGAATAATTGACATCCTCGTTAGGATTCAGAGCACCAGGACGGTCAGGATTCATCAGGAGGAGTCGAACAAAGAGCAGGGAGGTTGCTCCGGCTATTTTAAGTCGACGGACATTATGAACTCTACTTATGAGGCTGCTGTTCGTCTTGTTGCTGGGTGAAAACATGAGACAAACCCGTTCTGTTTGGCACACACGCTTTCTTGGTCTTTCCATCGAATGAAAGAGAAAAATATGGAGAGTGGAGCTGCTCGGATCATTAGAGAAGCTCCATAATGAGATTATCAATAAAGATTAACATCCCAAATCCCTGGACATGACTTAGCTTTAATGGTGTAGCTGTTTTTCAAAAGTAAAGGTGTTTCTTTTACGCTGAAAACTTGTTACAGACGACACGCCTGGATGACCATCAAAGACTTCCTGTTTATCCCAAATGTTGCCATCAGATGACACTCTAAGGACTCATTTGCATGAATTTACACCAAAATCATTTCTGTGAGAGAGGAGACTCTTCTGGTTAATCTGACACAGCGATCCTTTGGGAAATCTCATCTTTGGTCTTAATGAATCCCACTCTGGTGGCTCTGTGTTTGCTGTTTCCTGCTTTTCACTTTTTATTCCCTTTGGTGTTTTATTTTTATTAGTGTTAATGAACCTCTGCTGCTCCATTCAGTCATGAGCCACCAGAGGAGAATTCACTAAAGTCAGTTAAACAGAAGTGTCCAGTGACCCTAACTGGCATATTTGTCATCAAGTTGATTTTAAGTTTATGACAACAACAAACTCAAAAACAAACTTGGAAAAAGAGGTGTTACTAATGGACGTAGACAAAAATGGAGGCAGCATTGTAGGAGGCGGTGGTCAGTGAGTTACTGGAGCTACAAATCGAGTGGTTACAGCAACACTGCCCCCTGCAGTTGGCAGGTGGAACTGGGCGTATGGCAGTTGTCACTGAGCAATGGGGAGGTGTCACTGAGCACATGACATGTAACTCCGCAGATGGTAGATGTAACTGAGCAGTTGGTAGGAGTCACAAAGCGATCGATAGGTGCCACTATGCATATGGTGGGTGCCACTGAGCAACTGGCAGATGTCGCTGTGTGGTTGGCAGGTGCCACTGAGTGATTGTTAGGTGCCGTTGGGGGATTGTTAGGTGCCATAGTGGGATTGATCAGTGTCGATGGGCGGTTGCCAGGTACCACTGAGCGATTGGTCGATGCCACTGAGTGGTTGGGAGGTGTCACTGAGTGAGTGGCAGATGTTAATGTCAGGTATCATTCGTCAATTTAAAAGGTGTCAATGAACAGTTGGTAGGTGTCACTTATCCAATGGTAGGTGCCACTGAGTGTATAGTAGGTGCCGCAGAGTGATTGGAGGTGTCACCAAGCGATTGGTAGATGTTAATTTATTTTTGTCAGGTGTCCCTGGACATTTGTTGGGTATCATTCATCAATTCATAGGTGTCAATGTATAGTTGGTATTAGTCACTTGAGCATTGGTAGAAGTCACCTAATGATTGATAGTTGCCACTGAGTATATGGCAGGTGTCACCAAGCAATTGGTAGGTGTCATTGAGTTAATGGCAGGTGCCAATTTGCAATTAGTGGGTGCCAATGAGTGATTGTTAGGTGTCACTGAGCATATTCGCTTATGGATCCAGGCCCCACAGGAAATATTTCTTTAACGTTGGGAAACATTGTCATGGAAACGCAGCTGATGAAATCACAGCTCACCTGTCCCTCAGGTGTCTTGATACCAGATGATAAGTGATCAGTTTTCTGCAGTGTTAAGTTTCTGCGTTAACATCAGCAAACTCTGCCTCCGACTAAGGAACATGTCCTCCATTAGGGGGCGATGTGGGCAAAATATGTCAGGATGGTTTCATGGCAGGATCAGGATTATTATATTCAGATAATTTGACCTCAAACAACATTTTAAGACCTCAGTATCTTTTCTTTTTATTTGTGGAAGAACCTGGTTGGACTTTTCAGAGAAGCTTTATTTCAAAAGTTTCTCTGAGTCATGAACAGAGACTTCTCACGCTGGGAACCTTTCCCTTTTTTTTTAAAGTGGAACGTGAAATACTTCCATTAAAGCAGAACATAAAGCTCACATTTGAGCAGCTTGTCTATCAGTCTCTTACTTCCTGTCAGGGCGTCTGAAGCGTTCACAATGATTTTCTCCGGCTTTGAACGTTTTTCAGACATCAGGCTTTGAGCTTCGACCTTCTGTAACAGCTGCAATTTTTGACTGCTTGACAGATGATTCGCTCTTCAGTCCTTCCAATCCAGGAGGAAAGACATCCACTCGCTCTAACTCGTGGGGAAATTATTTCAAGCACGAGCTGCTGGAGTCTTCTGATGTCTGCTCTTCTTCCTCTCGCTTTTTGAAACTCGGTCTAATCCAGTGGCGTGCACAGACTTTTGAAGGGCAGGGGCACGGCTCCTGAGGGGGAACTTTTACATACTTTTTAACTCTCAGAAATGTAGTTTATCATGTTTTAATCAGACAAAGTGGTAGTTCAGTGCCAGTTTGGGGCAGTGTTTCCCAACCTTTTCACTTTTAAGTCTCAATAATTTTCACGGCCCACCCAACCCCATAAATACAGAGGCCATATGATGCCTTCTCAGGGCACTTATTTTTACAAATATTTGAACATTTAACCCTCCCGATACCGAACCTGCTGGTGAAAGTTAAAAAAACCCCACTTACTTTTAAACAACTGTCATTTACAAACTAATTGTCCAATATAAAGCCTAAAAAAACTGGCGAAATTTTCAGAATCTTAAGTTTAATGGGTGCCGTCCTGAGCTAGAAAAAGAGAGAAATTTATCAACTTCACTTTGATTCTCATGTCCTCTTTGACAATTTACAGAAACTCATTGTAGAACATGAACAGTTTCATTAATTACAGCGCAACAACAACAACCCACTACCACTACCACTGTGTCTACTTTTTGCCATTTTTACTCACTTTTCACTTCTTTTTTGGAGCATTTTTTTATAACTTTTCACTTTTTTCCAGGTTCACTCCCAATTTCTCTTCCAATTTTTGTTGTTTTTGGCCATTTGAGTCACTTCCCACTCTTTTTTTTGCCACTTTTGGACCGTTTTTTGCAGTTAACTCACTGTTTTCCAACTTTAATCCCAACTTTCTTGCCATTTTTACCACTTTTCACTGTTTTTTTACTCCTGTTTCCACTGTTTTTGCTACTTTCTGAATTTTTTCAAGTTTCCTCCAAAATTTATGCTAATTTTTGTTGCTCCTTGGCCATTATAGTCACTTTTCACTCTATTTTCCCACTTTTGGACCATTTTTTGCTACTTTTTGAGTATTTCCAGGTTTTATCCCAATTCAAATACCAATTTTTGTTGCTTTTTTTGGTAACTTTTACTACTTCAAACTCAGTTTTATTGCTACTCTTTGCTGTTTTTTCCTCTTTTTACCACTCAGATTGTTTCTTTTGTAAAGGTAGTTTTTAACAGTTTGTCTCTTTGGTTGAGCAGAGTTGAGTAACTGGTGTGGTAGAAAACATGCAGGTGATATTTTGACACATTTCATGTTACAGAAATGTTGCATTGTCTGTGATTAGAACAGTGGTTCCCAACCTTTTCCAACTCAGGGCCCACTGTTAAGTCTCGTAAATTTCCACAACCCACCTCCAACCCACATAGGGGGACCATATAATGCCATCACTGAGCACTTTTTCTATATATATCAATATTTGAACATTTTATATCCTTATAAGGAGATTCAGACCTAAAAAAATAGGGCTGTACCATTTATACGTAAATGTTTGAAACATTATTTCGTATATTTTTCAAACTTTCAAATCTCTGTTAAAAATTCACCTTTCTGTTGTTTTATTTTGTTTTAATTGAGTTTGTTGGTTTATGTAATGTCTTTCACCATTGTAACGTGTTTTTGAGTTTCGAAAAGTGCTGTATAAACAAAATTTTACTGTTATTATAATTACTAAAATTATCATTATTGCAACACCCCCCCCCCAAAAAAAATTAAAAATTCATACTTTTTTTGAAATGATTTGGTGGCCCACCTGTAGTACCTTCGCGGCCCACCATGGGGCCACGACCCACAGGTTGGGAATCATTGGATTAGAATGTTGCAACAGGACAAATTGTGATTTAATCAAATTTGGGATTCACCGACAGAAAATAAATTTGCATCATCTGCATAACTTGTAAATTTCCGAATTGGTTTTCCCTTCATTTTCTTCATCTTTTGGCTTTTATTTAGTCACTACAGCTCCCATTGAAAAAGCATGGATGGATTTAAAATCATTAGATACTAAAGGAGAAAACGACAACACAAAAGCGCCAGATTCTTAAGAAATCGATGGATTGTCACTCTGATATTTTTGCCTCAAACACGAGTCTTCTTCCTGATTCAGAGACCAGGCCTGAAATATACGCAGCATCAAACGCCTGAAGCTGCAGACTCACTTTCTGCTCCTCTCTCTCCTGAGCGTTGAGGAGCGCAGACTCAAACTTGTGTCGGCTGGATTGTTGTTTAATGTCAGGAGGTCTCGTGAGGCTGTGACAGGTGACGCTGGGTCGTCTTTGGTCGGTGATGAAGAGCTTTGAACGGGGTTGTGTCGGCGTGGCTGCAGCTCTCTGGATGCTCTAATCTAATAAAAGACTCCAGCTTCCCTTTTTTGCAGCGATGATCAATTGATTCAAATGGCCTCAGCGGACGAGTGGAGGCATCGCTCCGCTTCTATTTTTATCTCCCCCTGGTGAAGTCACAGCCGTCATCTCCTCTCTCTCACAGTCCGGTCATTTCAATCTCATCCTCTCCTTTCTGCGGCTCCAATCTCCTCCTCCTCCTCCCTCTTCTTCACCTCTATCTCATTTCTTCCTCCTCTCTGGCCCTTGCTCCCCTCCTCTCCCTCCCTCCCTCTCCTCTCGCTCTCCTCTCGCTGCCTGCTGGGACACAGTGGAGAGCTTTTTCTGCCTCATTGACTGGATCCAGAGGCAGCCGTTAGAACTGAGAGGCTTCAATCAGACTTCAACACTCGTGTAAACGTCGCTCCCTCGTATTTTCTCGGCCTGCTTTCACCACTCACACTCTTACATTTCCATGCCAAATAGCTTGTTGGTACTTTCTGACTCACAGTAACTGCAACTGTTAACTCTGAACAACCCGATCTATGAGGAAATCAGAGTCAGGAAATCCTCAGGAAAGTGCGAACGCCATCTCCACCTGTGGCTTCATCCACAGCAGGTTAACACCAAACTGAGAGTCATGGAGAACAGAAACAAAGTGACACCTGGGAAACCTGATTTCACCAGAATGTGCTTAGCAGGGATCAGGATTGTTACCTCTGTGGACCCGTCCCACTCAATGACTGTATATAGAATGGACAGCGTGCTTCTGTCTGTCACTGTTCTACGTTTTTGAAGCCAAAAACCCCGTTTCTCTAGCCGCCATTGTGCAGCCAGAGTCTGTGCAGTAGAGAATTTCTGGTGGAGCCAAGTAAAAAAGAGAAATAAAAATATTTATTTCTTCTTCTTCAGAAGGTTTAGTCTCCTTTTGGCTCTTTCCTGAAGTTTCTTGTATCCCCGATAAAAACTACTCACGAACGGCAGCTGTCAACTTTCGTAAAACTAAACTTATATCGCGGTTTTTAACGTCCAATAACTAATGAGAAACCAACTTCTCAGAAAAAAAAACACCTGAACACCATGCAGTCAGATGACATCATCATACTACCTTAGCGTAAGGATGAGAGAAACGTTTCTACGAGGTATCGTAATTTTTTAAAGTTTTCCCGGCTCATATCTGGAATACATGGGGAGGCTGGGCTTATGACCTATACTGCAGCCAGACACCAGGGGGCGGGGCTTATGACCTATACTGCAGCCAGACACCAGGGGGCGGGGCTTATGACCTATACTGCAGCCAGACACCTGGGGGCGGGGCATCTGCTGGAGGCTTCAGTTTGAGGGGAATGTCGTTACGTCCACTCAATATACAACTATAACTAAAATGGATTTCATAGGGCCCTGGTAATAACAAGGTTAAAATGAGGCAGTGTCTTCACATATCTGGCCACAAATGTAAAAAAAAAAAATGCTGCCGAACATTTATCTTTGGTTTTTCAAGCTTAGACGAGGATCTATGTGGTACTGAATTGTCAAAATGTTTGATTTTAAACATTGATTATTGGTGATGATTATTTGTTCTGTTTTTGTAAACAGTCATCCATAACAAGGCTGTGATTGGTCAAACATTCGTCGTCCGTGATTTCAAACGCTCACTCTTGTGTACTTTGTGTCACTCTGCACTAACTGAGACTGAAGCAGTTTAAGTTCCTGTTTAAAGACAAACACTGAAGCTCTGTCTGTCTCAGCTGGAGCTCTCACTTTACTCTCTGTCACTGTCTGACACTCCCTCAGCCAAGAACACGTCCTCGTCATTAAACTGTCGTTCCATCAAGAGAGAGAGAGAGAGAGCAACAATGTGAGGAAGCAGCTGAGAGAGCAGTTATCGCAGCCATGTTTCCGCCTCTGATACTGAGGGACAGATTCTTGGATCTGAACCAGGAATCACAAACCATAACATCTCTGAAGGTTTCACGGTTAAAAACAGGCTCAGTGTGGTCACCGTGGTTCCCAAACAATTTCCCAAACATGTAGGTCATGAATAGACTTTAAAAACACAACATCTACCTGAATCTTCTCACCAAACTTTTCTCCTCTTGAGTAAAAAAAAATCGTGCATCTGTAATCTAGTTGTATGGAGATATGTATGGGTGTATATGCACTCTACATTTGTTTAAATCCTTCTCAGTTTGATCTCCATTCAATTTCATACTTAAATACCCCATACATACTATGTGTACTATGATATTTGAATCCATTGCCCCCCCTTTTATTTTTATTATTATTATTACTATCATGAGTTTTTTAAAATTATTATTACTTATCTATTTATTTTTATTTTTTTATTTTTTTATTTTCCTCTCTCTAAATTATTTATCCACCCCCTTTTTTTTTTTTTTTTTTTTTTTTTTTTTTTTTTTTTTTTTTTTTTTTTTTTTTTTTTTTCATTTTTTTTTTATTTTTCCTTTTTCTTTAACACAACTAGATTTGTTTAAGTGCCATTCTTTCTACTTTTTTAACTTTAAATAAATATTATTTTTTTTTTGTTTNCTCTGCTTCTCCCTTTCCTTCTGTTCGTGTTCAATTATCTTTGTTCTTCAATTGATTCTAAAAACTTTGTTAAAATGTTTAAATATAATGGTAAACATAAAAATGGAATCCATAACAGAAAATTGTAAAAGGAGACATGAATGTATATTTAAAATGTATGCAATATTTTTTTCTCAATAAAAACATATTTGACAAGAAAAAAAATAATAATAAAAAAAAATCGTCCATCTGAAAGTGTCCAGACTTCACAGCAAAGGTCTGAGGAACATAAATCCTGTTCTGCAGCTTTCACAGCTGCATATCTGAACGAAATGAAACACCTTTTGGGGATTGAGATGTGTTGGAGAGTCTTATTCCTCACCCGTGTGATTCTTGAGACACTGTTTTTCAGAACCCGGACTTCGTCATGTCAAAGCTACTATCTGTGAATTGGTTTCTCTTTTTTGTGATTTGAAATCAACGTCATGCTGTTTTATAATCTCGGCTCTCTTGCTGTGTTTCCCCCGCAATTACATTAGGGGCGGAGCTGCACCTCCACATCTTGAGGACCAGGGTAATTTGATTTTATTCCATCTTCTACATTGCACAGAATTGTAACAAAAGTCCTTTTAGGCGAACTTTACTCTAGCACAGGTCTGTAGTGTCCCTAGCTAAGACCACGGTTTCACTCTCTGCAGGTCTTTCCATCTTGTTTTTCCCTTTTTCCTCCAGCATAAACTCAAATAAACACCATAACAGCTACATGACAAACAAACCAGTGTAATCCACCACCAATCAGAGCAGAAATGGAAATATTTACAATACATATTCAAGACATTTTAAAAAATACAAACCTCTAAACCAAGTGTTGAATGAATGTTAAAGCCTTGCACCAATTTAACGGCTAAAATACACCATAAACAACCTTAAAGATTAATATAAACACTTCAAACAACAAAAAAAGATGGGTCATTCTGATGTCACCAGAAACACAGCTAACGTGAAGCCAAAAATAAACATGAAACATCGTAAAAACAAATAAAAACAGCATCTTTTTCCCAGTTTAGTCGGACGCGGATCTCGCAACACCAGGCAGGTGTACCTTCATTGTTTTTATCATTTCTCTGGCACCACTGACACTGAATCCAGCCTTCAAAATAAAAGCCCCACTCAGTCTCATCAATAAGGAAACAAACAAAACAAAAGAATAGAAATAACCATGAAGCAAAACCTCACAAACAAGTACTGCTTGATGCTATATGACTCATCTCTGGGTCATTTACAAGGTCTACACCTTGTTCTCTTATTTAGAAAACTTAGTATATTTGTGTTTCTTAACTTATTCATGTTGTTTCTGACTTTACACGGTCACGTTTACATTTCAGCTCTCTGCATCACACAGCAGAGTTCCGCCCCGATGCACACATATCTAAGACGGGTGCATTATGGCTGAAGCAGTTGTAGGAGAAAATCAATTCCTCTTACAGATGTGTTCTGTATGTTTTATGCTCCATAACTCCATGTTGTTTTGCTGCCTAATAGTTGTTTGACACCTCGCCTGCATTGACCACCATTATCTTAAAATAAGCATCATAACTCCGCTTCAGTTGTCTGTCCCAACTTTTGATCCACTTTTCTCTGGACAATCACAGCCCCTCTCTATTTTTTATCAGTAACTGTGCCATGACATCCCCCATCCCTGACCCTTTCCCCTTCCACATGTGCAAATCTTTGAGTTTTATTTTTGTACTGTTTTTTTATGGTGATTATGTGCTGGATTCCTAAATCCAAACTGTGCACCCACCCCAAGGGGCCTTGTCTGGTATTCACTTTTTCCCCCCTCCTCCTTCCTCTTGTACTCTTTTTCCTCTGATGAGACAGGGCGCTGTACACGCTGGCGACCCAACGCTCCCACTCCCTGCCCCCCCATGTTATGTGTCTCTGTCTTTTCTATGTTTCTTAGAGGGGATGTAACTGAAATGCAAGCTCTGAAACATGTGCAATGAAAAATAAAGAGAATCTTCAATCTTGAATCTACTCGTCTTGCTGCTCGAGTGGTTCTGTATCATAGTAGGCAGAAAAAGTCTGATGCAACTTTGTCTTTATCAAAATACTGCCAAGTCACGCTGAATTATGAGATGTCATATATTGCCTGTGCTTGTTTACATCCAGGTAGTTGAGTTTTGTAGAGTTATGACTGTAGCCTTTATGAATTGGAGCTGATTTGATTAAAGGAAGCAAGAAAACCTGATCCTGGATGAAAGTAACAGATTTTCAACCACAGCATTTTGATTTTTCCAAAACTCAAGACTTCAGTTTCTGTTTGACCTCACACAAATAATCTGATAATATTTAACAGTTTAAGATTCTTCTGTTTTGTGTTGCATGTCTGCGTTATTTTCCCTCATATGTCGGCACAGGCTCCTGTGCAGGTGTGGTATGTCAGCGTGTGACCTGTAGCACAATAACACCTGACAGTCTCTCTGACTCCCTGCGAGGTTGGAGATGGAAGTTTGATTATTCCTGACAGTTTGAAATCAGAGGAGCAGCTGAGGATTGATTCCTCACGCCTCCTGGAACTGAGATCTCATTTGGTGTCGTGGTGATATGTGTCTACAGGAAATGAGCCGTGGGTTATAAATCTTCAGAACAAAAGCAGAAATGACAGATTACCATGAGAGGAGGGAAGCAGGTGATGCTGCAGATGGAGCAGCAGGGACAGATAAGGCCCAACAAGATCCTTAAATTAATTGGATAGTATACTGATATTCTCAGTCTGTAAAGGGGGTGTTCATATATCTGAGCCTGTGTGTGTCTGAAAGACCTTTGCAGCCTTTATTTTTCAAGAGATAAATGTGGAGGCTGGAGGAATTTGGGGTAGCACAAAGAAAATGTGAAAGTAATTTCCCATCAGACAAAATGTCCCTGTAATAATCTCTGTCTGCGCTTGAAAGAAGCTCAGCTCTGACCTTCTTCAAACACCTGAAGTTTGTGTGCGTGGGAAAGTGCTACAGTCATAAAAGCCTTAAACACACAGAGAAATGTGCTTAAGCAGAAGTGTATGTGGGTCAGGTGAGTGTGTGTGTGTGTGTGGGCATTGATTGTCTGCAGAGGTCAGCTGCTGTGTTTTTTTTAAAGGGTTGGGAGGAAATGTTTGTGTTGAGAGTTTGATCAATCCTCTCTTAGAGCCTCACAGATGAGCAGACGGGCGTCTGTGTGCGGCAGATAAGACTGAGAAGTTAAAATAATAAAAGTGAGGTAATGACATCAGTTTGATGCTCAGGAATGTAGAAAATTGAATCTGTGGTTTTGGAAACATTAAACGCAGACGGGCAGCGAGTTTGATCGCCTGGTTTCCGTTTCTCGTCTTGAATCTTTCCATTTGGCAGGTGGGTGAAACTTTAATTTGCTGAGGGAAAGTTTTGCCATGTCATTAATTTGTTCTGAAGAAATCTGCCAAAACAGGATTTTGTGATATGGAAATGATGAACTTTGATTTGAAACGAGAAGAAATCAAACGATATCAATGAGCAGTAAATGTCACGGCAAAAACAAGAACTTCTGGGTGTTAGAAACTAATCAACATCTGACAAAGTTTTATAACAATGATGGAAAAATGCTCAACATTTTTGAGAAATTAACTGTAAAATGCCTTTTTTGTACTTAGTCTGAAGGTTTAGAGACAATAAAAACAGCACCTTTTTCTTTTTGTTCCTTTCGGCCAGGCATTTTAGTGCCTTGTGTTCATTTGATGATTAATGGGATCAATAAAGCCTGTGGGTTATTGAACTTTTTTTAAATTGGAGCAGTTTGGCGACGGGAAATAGTGTGATTTTTATTTTGCCCCAGCCCTCGGTTGTTCCCACCATATAGTAGTTAAAAAATAAATATAGTGAAGTGAGCTTGAATTTTTATAAGCACTTTAAAAGTATCATTCATTCATATTGGATTTATTTAGATCATTTTTCAGGGTCTTCTAATTCATCTTTTTTTATTTATTGTATTTAATTACCGTATTTTCCGCACCATAAGGCGCACCTAAAAGCCTTCAATTTTCTCTAAAGCTGACAGTGCGCCTTATAATCCGATGCGCCTTATATATTGTTGCTTTCCCCAGCCTCGTGACTCTTAACCGTGGTTTGGAGCCGCTGGTTATGAAGTTATTACCTGACTCGGCTCAATGTGTCTACTGTTCTAATATTCACTTAGGAAGATGGAGTCTGGTTTTCTTGAGTGGAACCGGAACTTTATTCATCTTCTTTTTCTTTACAACAGTTACATTTCCCCTCTGCTCTCATTCAACGGCCTTACGTCCCCCACAACATGCCACTCTGTCTCCACTACAACAACGTCACACCATAGACTGTATAATGAGTGGACGTAACAACGTTCGGCTCAAACTGAAGCCTCCAGCAGATGCCCCGCCCCCTGGTGTCTGGCTGCAGTATAGGTCATAAGCCCCGCCCCCTGGTGTCTGGCTGCAGTATAGGTCATAAGCCCCGCCTCCCCATGTATTCCAGATATGAGCTGGGAAAACTTAAAATAATTACGATACCTGGTAGAAACGTTTCTCTCATCCTTACGCTAAGGTAGTAAACCGCGATATAAGTTTTGTTTTACGATAGTTGACAGCTGCTGTTTGTGAGTAGTTTTTATCAGGGATATAAGAAACTTCAGGAAAGAGCCAAAAGGAGACTAAACCTTCTGAAGAAGAAGAAATAAATACTTTTATTTCTCTTTTTTACTTGGCTCCACCAGAAATTCTCTACTGCGCAAACTCTGGCTGCACAATGGCGGCTAGAGAAACGGGTTTTTTTGGCTTCAAATCGTAGAACGGTGACAGGCGGAAGCACGCTGTCCATTCTATATACAGTGAATGCGTCACACGCACACACGCATACACTACCCATAATTCCACCTCCTTAAAGGGAGAGGCTCCTGCTGGTAACAGTATGGATTAATATTGGTTAATCGTAGCTACCGTAGTCAAGAGATATCGCCAAAGTAACAGCGGTAAGAACGATAGAGAGTGAAGTCCTCCACCATTTGTGTGCGTAAAGACCCCAAAATGGCTCTTTGTAAGAGACAACGTTGAGATATTGTTATTGCTTTGCACTATTTCGAGCGTCATTAAATTGTACTTGCATTAACATTTGACTTACCGTAACAGTATCAGACTATTTCTTTTACAGGTTTACTGAATCTCTGAAACATTCCCCTCCACTACCTGATAAAAATGTTGCACCATCTGTTATAACTCGCCGTTGTTAAAAAGAACTGTGTCGTGAAAACACTACGTCACTGACATTACCTCGGGAAAAAAATAAAACAGCTGTTTATTCATTTTGGGAGTGAGCGGAGTTGTGAGAATGCTGGTTTATATTCTATTAATAAAGTTTGACTGACTTATCTGATTTTTTTGTTGACATTCCCTTTAGTGCAGCTCTATCGAGTGGATGCATAACACAACCCCAGCCACGACTGCAGCTTCTATTCTATGCGCCTTATAATGTGTAATTATGTGCGCCCTATATATGAAAACAGTTTTAAAATAGGCCATTTATTGAAGGCGCGCCTTATAATCCGATGCGCCTTATAGTGCGGAAAATACGGTATAATATTTTCTCATGTTTAAGGTTAGAATTAATGTTTGATGTTAAAAGCAAATGGGTCAGTTTCTCTCGTACTTACTGTTGCTGATCGTTGTTCTTTGTTTGAGCAATATCACTTGACCGAGCCTCTCCAAACACTTCTTAACACAATCTTATCTTGTCTTTGTAAATCAAACCAGTTTCAGTAAATAAAACCTAAATCATCACCAGTTACTTTGCTCTTTGGGGATCTGATGCAGAAAATCTCTGATCTCTTCCGGTCTCTCTAAATGAGTAATTCCTCTATTTTTAACTCGATGCTCTTATGTTTTTAACACCTACACAAATGAAATCCATCTGCTCATAGTGTGAGAAACTTTCTGTACATTTACAGCCACTCTCTTCATAATGATTCACTCACACACACACACACACTAACACACTCAAAGTTCTCTAATGAACTGGCAGAGTAGCAGCAGTGACAAGACGACAACTCCACTAATTATTATGGCACCGATCCTTCCAGCACATGCAGAGCGCCAGGATCACTGGTAATAACGTCATTATACTTTTATCGATCTGGATTTCCTCCCACTTTTAGCACAGTAACGCTGAAGCTTGAGAAACAGCTGTCAGGTAAAGAGTCTATGCACTGGGGATAAAGAATCTGGTGTATGGGGCTTTGGAAAGGTCATATGAGGGTCTCTAGAAACATGAGGTTCATCTTCTGGGGCTCCAGAATCACATGAGCTTGACAGTTTCCTTTCGTAAAGGTCAGATGGTTTGAAGATACAACTTTTCATCTTCCAATAAGATACTGATATTGCAGTCTAGAGCAGTGGTTCCCAACCTTGGGGTCCTGACCAAAGACTGTATAATGAGTGGACGTAACGATGTTCGGCTCAAACTGAAGCCTCCGGCAGATGCCCCGCCCCCTGGTGTCTGGCTGCAGTATAGGTCATAAGCCCCGCCTCCCCATGTATTCCAGATATGAGCCGGGAAAACTTTAAAAAATTACTATACCTGGTAGAAACGTTTCTCTCATCCTTACACTAAGGTAGTATGACGATGTCGTCTGGCTGCATGGTGCTCAGGTGTTTTTTTTCCTGAGAAGTTAGTTTCTCATTAGTTATTGGACGCTAAAAACCGCGATATAAGTTTCGTTTTCCGATAGTTGACAGCTGCAGTTCGTGAGTAGTTTTTATCGGGGATACAAGAAACTTCGAGAAAGAGCCAAAAGGAGACTAAACCTTCTGAAGAAGAAGAAATAAATATTTTTATTTCTCTTTTTTACTTTACTTTACTGCGCAGACTCTGGCTGCACAATGGCGGCTAGAGAAACGGGGTTTTTTGGCTTCAAAATCGTAGAACGGTGACAGGCGGAAGCACGCTGTCCATTCTATATACAGTCAATGGTCCTGACCCCAAATGGGGTCGCCTGAAATGTCTAATTGATTTAAAAAAATAATAGCCATAATGATAAAAACACTCTCTTCAGTAATTATTCTTTTTGAAAATAAAACACATCATATTGAGCAACTTTATTCTATTTTAAAGCATTTAGTTAGCATTTTATTATGGAATATTTTAGTATTTTAAGCATTTGATTATGAAGTATTTTTGTATCTTATCATTAAGTTTTACTAGTATTTTTGTATCCAAGCATTTTTTTTTCTATTTCTTATTTTCGAGGTTCAGTACCTTTGCATTTTTAGCAGTAGACAAAATTTCAAGAACAATACTGAACTTTGTGCTGTTTATTTCTTTTCTTTTTTACAGTTGCTTGAAGTTTTTACTGCTCAGTGTGCCTTTGTTTAAAGTGTTTTTATTATTCTCATAAAAGTAAAGTCTGGATCCTACAATAAAAAAGTCACTTTGCGCACTAATTCTGGCTTTGTTGTGAATTCAGTTGAACACAGAAAATCATTCTTCAGTATCTAAAGTGATTTTCTGACGCAGGTGGTCTGTTCTTCACGTTCATCGGCAGCACTAGTGTCAATGGAGGCTCTTCAGTGTGTTTCTGTGTGTGTTTGCTGTCGATAAACACACACACACACAGTCTTGAGGGACATATATTTCTCCTCCTGTCACTTCTGCTGCACACAAACTATTTTAGTCTGGAGCAAACGTCTCTGAGAGAAAGAAAACAATCAGTCAGTTTGTGGGTGACTGCATGCTGAGCTCCGTGTGTGTGTATGTGTGTGTGTGTGTTTTGCCCGGAGGTAATAGAGAGCTGGAGTGTTAACCCGCATGTGTGTGTGTGTGCTGCTGACCAGTGTTGAAAAAAGAAATAATAACTCTCTTCCAATTGGTTCTGATGATGTAACGCCTCTGCCTGGAGGAGCTGTGGTTGTAGAAGTGTGATGTTTTAATAGAGCGCAGTAACACCTGTTGGACTCATGATGTGTCAGTGAGACCGAACAGAAAAAGAGCCGGAGTGCAGGGATTATTTCTGACACACTGGGTAAAATCACTTCCAGTCAGGAGTAACAGTGTGAGGGATTATTTTAGATTTTAAAAGTGATGGAAAATGATTCTTTGTAGCATTTTTTTCTCTCTCTCTTCCTCCAGGACATTTCAAAATCACGCTGCGTTTCTTATTTATAGAGACAGGTGCAGAGAGGCTTGGATGAGAGGGAGAGGGATGATGCAACAGCAGACGTGGGGTAAAATCAAACTGACGATGGATTCAGTGGTGTTGAGTCCTTCCTGTCAATACCCTGTGCTTTAAAAAGATGATTTTTTTTTTCACATTAGAAAGCAAATATGTCTACATTCATGTTTTCAACCAGAGAGCAAGCAAACAATTGTGGGAGTGCGAGAGATAGAGCTCCAAGAGTGGGGCAAAATAATAAACCAATAAATCATCATCCTGACCTATAAGGGAGAAGTTTCCATATTCACTCTATTCTGCTGTTATTTTCTCGGATGGTAAAACTGACCATTCTTCTTGGCAAAAAGCCTCCAGTTCCTGTAAATTCTTGCTCTGTCTTACATGAACTGCAGGTTTGAGATCTCCCCAGAGTGGCTCAATGATATTGAGGTCAGGAGACTGAGATGGCCACTCCAGAACCTTCACTTTATTCTGCTGTAGCCAATGGCAGGTCCACTTGTCCTTGTGTTTTGGATCATTGTCATGTGTGAACGTCCAAGTACGTCTCATGTGCAGGTTCTGGGCTGATGAGTGTAAATTTTCCTCCAGTATTTTCTGATAACATGCTGCATTCATCCTTCATTCATCAGTTTGGACCAAGTTTCCTGAGCCTTTGTAGCTCACACATCCCCAAAACATCAGTGATCCACCTCCGTGTTTCACAGTAGGAATGGTGGACCTTTCATCATAGGCCTTGTTGACTCCTCTCCAAATGGAACAATGTTTATGGTTGTGGACAAAAAGTTCACTTTTGCTCTCATCACACCAAATGACTTTGTTCCAGAAGTTTTGAGGCTTGTCTCTGTGCTGTTTGGCGTATTGTAAGCAGGAAACTTTGTGGCATTTGTGTAGAAATTGCTTTCTTCTGGTGACATTTTTCTCAAGTGCCTCCTTATTGTACATCTTGAAACATCCAGACCACATTCTTTCAGAGAGTCCTGTATTTCAGCAGAAGTTATTTGTGGGGTTTTTTTTGCATCCTGAACAATTTTCCTGTCAGTTGTAGCTGAAATGTTTGTTGGTCTACCTGACCGTGGTTTGGTTTCAACAGAATCCCTCATTTTCCACTTCTTCATTAGAGTTTGAACTCTGCTTATTGGCATCCTCAGATCCTTGGATATCTTTTTATATCCCTTTCCTGTTTTATACAGTTGGATTCACTTTTCCTGCAGAAACTTTGACAATTCTTTTTCTTTCCCCATGACTCAGAATCCAGAAATGTCAGTGCAGCACTGGATGAAAGATGCAAGAGGAGCTCAGAAACTCACTGAGCTTTTATCCAAACACACTGATTATAAACAAATAGATCACAGGTGAGGATGGTTACCTTTAGGAGACATTCAAACACATTTGTGTCGACTTGTGTTCATGTTATCAGGACAAAATCACCAGAGGATGGAAACTTTTCATCAGGGTCATTTTGGAAGTTTCTGTATGTAAACTTTTGAGCACAACTGTACAGCTAGAGAGCGTTTTCTCTGCAGATACAGATAATCTAGAGGAATTATTGTGTTTTGGTTGTTTATTATTTTTCCCATTAGATTCTGTCCCTGTATCTGATTTAACGGAGAGAAATGATGGATACGAGTGTGTATGTAATAAAACCAAAGTTTCATGTTACTTGAGGTTAAACAGAAGCCTCCAGTTATCTTCTCCTTCATGGTTCGCTGCCTTGCTTGTAGGCTGGAGTCAGAGAGCAGGCGAGCTGGTTAATAACTGCAGAGCTGTTCAACGTGTCCAACCATTTAAAAAAAAAAAGCCTGATATAATTACCTACATGTACCCAGGCGCTGAGAGGATTATCCTATCTGTGTGTGTGTGTGTGTTTGTGTGTCACAGAGTGTGTTTACAAACCTGCTCTACCCTCTGACCAATAAACGAAAGCGTCTGACGGATACTTCCCGCTCGCTCCGGCCCGGTTGGTGTTTTCTCACCAGAGCTGCTTCCTGACAGCTGTAAGTGCTGCTGGGAATGAAGAGAAATGTCTGCTCCTCCTGCAGAGGCATGATACACACTAACACACACACACACACACACACACACACACTTTCACACACTCCGAGCTTTTCTCTCCGTGTTTATTGATCTTCCATCAGGAGGTCTCTGCAGTCGCCCAAATAAGCCCTTAAGTGTTTTTGATAGCCACCAATCATGTCCTCTGTGGAGGGAGAGGGCACAAATTAAAGCCTGGGAGCATAAACAAACGCTAATGTGCTCTTCATAAACACACACAGCTGGAACTTCATCACCTCCTCTGGTTCATCTCTCTCTCTGACTGAGTCTTTACCAACATAGAAACACCTTAAATGGAAGAGGGCATATGCAGCACGTTTTGGCTCCCAAGAGGAAGCTTAGAGCGGTTCACCAACAAGAAGGGCACGTCAGTATTAGGTCTGAAAGATAAAGCGTTATTGTATTGATATCGAGATATGAAAATTCAAGATATGAATATCCCAATATTGAAGATATAAATAATGTAGATTTTCCCAGCTCCCCCTACATGTAAAGCTCAGACAGTCACATGATTATTGGTGACTTTCTGTTAATGTTGATGACTGACAGTGAGCTCTAAGCAATTAACCGTACTTTCCACATCCTGTCATTATATCATGCTTTTATTTTTTTTGGTTTCAACAAACCCAGAGTCATATTGTAACATATCAATATCTAGATATCTGGTATAAATATTGAGAAATGAAATTTTGTCCATATCGTTCAGCCCTAGTTAGTATTTGTTTTGACCATTGACTGTATATAGAATGGACAGCGTGCTTCCGCCTGTCACCGTTCTACAATTTTGAAGCCAAAAAACCCCGTTTCTCTAGCTGCCATTGTGCAGCCAGAGTCTGCGCAGTAGAGAATTTCCGGTGGAGCCAAGTAAAAAAGAGAAATAAAGATATTTATTCCTTCTTCTTCAGAAGGTTTAGTCTCCTTTTGGCTCTTTCCCAAAGTTTCTTATATCCCCGATAAAAACTACTAACGAACGGCAGCTGTCAACTATCGTAAAACGAAACTTATATCGCGGTTTTTAACGTCCAATAACTAATGAGAAACTAACTTCTCAGAAAAACAAACACCTGAACACCATGCAGCCAGATGACATCCTCATACTACCTTAGTGTAAAGATGAGAGAAACGTTTCTACCAGGTATCGTAATTTTTTTAAGTTTTCCCGGCTCATATCTGGAATACACGGAGGGGGCGGGGCTTATGACCTATACTGCAGCCAGACACCAGGGGGCGGGGCTTATGACCTATACTGCAGCCAGACACCAGGGGGCGGGGCTTATGACCTATACTGCAGCCAGACACCAGGGGGCGGAGCATCTGCTGGAGGCTTCAGTTTGAGCCGAACGTCGTTACGTCCACTCATTATACAGTCTATGGTTTTAACCAGCCAAAGGGTCAAATTAGTTTGGTTTGCCAACTAGAAGGACACTTTAATATGTGTTTTAGCTTACCACAATGCACTTAGGCATGTCTTTTGGCCAGAATGAGGGCAGTTTATTGTGTTTCAACCAGCCAAAGGGGCAGATTATTGTTGTTTTCCAATGAGAAAGACATTCTAGTATTTGTTTTAGCTTCCAAGGAGGAACAGTTTACCATGTTTTAACCGGCCAAAGGGCAAAACCAGTGTGGTTTGCCAACCAGGAGGGCACTTAAATGTGTGTTTTGCCCGAGAGGGCAAAGTCCACAGTTGACCTGAGTGTTGCTGCTGACCACTTCATCCCTTTATGAGCTCAGTGTATCCGTCATTATCACTCCTCAAGTTTCCTTTCGGATGTGGAGGAATGGGAGTTTCTTATAATGGATTTTTAGTCCACAAACCTGCAGCAGCTGTGACGTTAACATGTCAATATGGAGGAAAATAAAAAAGGAAGGTTTCAGCAGTTTTCTGAATCTATGACGCCAAGAGCTAAAGCTGGTGTACAGCAGTAAACATAGTTTCTGATTTAAGGTAAAGGTCCTGAATTTTACTCTTTAGAAGTGTCAGATATCGTTACTTTTCTCCATCTCTTGCTTGAAGTCAGACTAACTGATAACACGACTGCAGGCTTGAGTCTGTCAGTCTCTTCAAATCTAAGTGATGTTGTCAGATCAACGTTTTGCTGTTAGATTTTTCTTTTAATTGTTTCCTGATGATTGACGCTCTGACAGCTCTGTTGATTAGCTGTCTGTTCGGCTCTAATCAGATCATGTAAAGAGGCATGACTGACTCAAAACTCACTTTATTTGTTGATCAAAACATCTTTTTCTTTCTCCTGTTGTTTGTCTGTCTTTGTGAAGTCAGAAGCAGAGAATCTGACGTTCGTTCTTTTCTTACAGAGTTTTCATGAAAGCTTCAGAAACTCTTGTCATTGAAGAGAATGTTGACTGTTCTTCTTGATGTGTTTTTATTTACTCCTGCAACTTTACAGTGGATGTCCTTTTTGCTTCTTATCAAAGCAATAATGATATCAAACCAGAAAAACAACTAACCGAGGCATAAGACAGAAACAGCACGACCCAAACTCTACCCCGGCTTTCATCAGAAGATCCTCTGATCACGACATGTTTCGTAACGGAGTATAACCTTGGTGCATTGAAATGAGAATATTTATTAAATACTGTTATTTAAAATCAATTCAGAAACTTTAATGTATCATCTCTGTCTGAAAGCTGAGCAGCCTTCAGAGGCTTCACGCTCAAACCTCAGCGCCCTGCAGCTACTCCAACCTCTGCTACCATCGATTCCAACAGACATTTGAAGATTATTGCTGAGCCGAGCGGTCAGAAAACTTCTCAAACAGACTGAGTAGGTGGAACAGGGAGGCCCTGCAACTCGTGGGCTGCTGAGGGATTACTGTTCAGGAATATTCTGTAATATCTGAAGCTTTGGCTTCTTTAAGTTGGAATATTGGAATCAAACTTAGAGCAGAAAACACAAAATACCACAACAACTTTCTCGGGTACTCTTCTTAAGAAGGCTCTCTGGGATTCAAAGTCATTTTTTTCTACCTTTTTATTCATCTGATGTAGCTATAAAAGGGAATAATATCAGAAAATGGTTGGTTAAAAAGATTCTAAGTTGTAGTATTCTGTTCATTAGCTGATCAAAAGTTTAAGACCACAGCCTTTAAAAGATCAAATCACAAAAATGTAGATTCAAGGTCAGAAATTCACTCTGTCATGACCTCCTGATGGTAAAGACTAAAAATCTTTCTCTCTTTGAACGTGGTCGATTGTTGAGCTGCAGAATCAAAACCTCTCACAACACAACGCCATCACTGCTGAGGTTGGACACATTTCCACGAGTCAAAACAGTTATAAAAACTTGGCTTTATTGGATTTCTTTTTACCTAAACTGAGAAAAAAATTTAAGAAAAAAATTAAAAATTTGGGGATTAAAGTTAAAACTTGTAGGTAAAACTAAAATTCGTTTAAATTATAAGAAAAAATGTCAGAAATCTGAAATAGAGAGTCAGAATTTCAAGGCAAAAAGTCGAAATTTGGGGGATAAAAAGTCAATATTCTGAGAAAAAATATCAAAACTATAGTTAAAAATGCAAAATGATAAGATAGTCAAAGTTTTTGGGGAAAAATCCAAAATTTTTTAAGATAAATAGTGGATTAAAGTTGAAATTTGTAGACGAAATGTCGAAAAAACTAGGATAAAAAATGAAATTATGAGGGAAAAAAGTCAAGAGTTCGGAGTAAAAAAGACTAAATTCAAGGCAAAAAGGCAAAATTCGGGGGAGAAAGTCAAAACATTTTGGATAAGAAGTAAGAGTCACAAGAAAAAGTCAAAATTACAAAGAAAATAATTCACCAGTTTGAGATAAAAAATGAAAAGTTTGAGGCAGAAAGTCAAAGTTATGGGATTTGAGTCAAAACCTGCAGCTCAATAACCATCAGACGGCGTCTGAGAGAGAAGAGCTTTAAGAACAAAAACCTCTTCAAAGGCCTCGTCTCCTTCCACTAAATGGCCCGTTTGGACTTTGACAGAGAGCATCATGGGACATTGAAAGGTGGAAGAAAGTTTGATTCTCTGAGGAGAAAAACTTGAACCCTGATGGTCCTGAGGTCGGACGCAGTAAGACAGACATTCAGAATTTCTTCAAAGATCCTGAGGGTTATGTATGGAAGCCTATTTCAGTTTGGTAAGACAACAACATGAAAATGGCTCAGTTGAATTTTTTTTAAACCCATATCAAGTCAAAATTTGAAAAAATTAGTCAGAATTTGAGATAAAAAGTCAAAATTTTCATGTTGAGATAACGAGTTAAAATTATGAGGAAAAAGTTTCAAATTCATGAGGAAAAATGTCAACAATCTTGGAAAAAACGTCAAAGTTATGAGACAAAAATTCAAAACTTGGAGCCAAAATAGAAATTTTGACTTCTTAGACTTAACTGGCGGAAATTTGCTTCTGTGGTTCTGGAACAAAAAGGTCTGACTGTCAATCAAAAATGAAAATGAAAACCTCTTCAAAGGCCTCGTCTCCTTCCACTAAATGGCCCGTTTGGACTTTGACAGAGAGCATCATGGGACATTGAAAGGTGGAAGAAAGTTTGATTCTCTGAGGAGAAAAACTTGAACCTTGATGGTCCTGATGGCGTCCAACGTTACTGTCATGACGAGGAGATCCCACTGAGATGTTTTCTAGGCGGCACAGTGGAGGGGGGGGGGCATCATGATCTGCTTTTTCTGAACAATGGAACAATGGAGCTGACGGTTGTTCAGGGGCGTCCTTCATGACTGAGGGCCCTGCTCTGTCTGATAATGACAACAGGACAACGCTGCAGTTCACAGTTCAGGAATAATCTCTCTCTTTTGGATCATCCTGCGTGTTCCCCTGATCTAAATCACAGTGAGAACATTATGGGATGGATGGAGAGGGAAGTTTACAAAAGTGGACGTCAGTTCCAGACAGTGGACGACAAACATGAAGCATCTTCACCACTTGGAGCAACGTTACCACGGAAACACTCACATCAAGAAGAAAAAGAACAGTAGAGCTCCTCATTACTGAGTCATTTTTTCAAACTTTTATTTCTATTTAAGGACTTTTTCATGTTTTTTTTTAGCTGTGGTCTGACTCTTGCAGTTTAATTTTTGTGTGCAATAAATTGCTTTCTCGTTTTTTTTGCCTCACTCTCATGTCTTCTCTTTGTATTTTGAAACTCTCCCTTAAAACCAGGGATAAAAACATAAGAGCTTAGTCACAGGGATCATCTGAAGCAGAAAGAGGAGTGTTTTGTTGTCTCCTGCAGAGGTGATGCTCTCTGTGTAGCAGAGAAATGAGAACCCGTCGGCAGCCAATCCTCTCCTCTCTTGCTGAGAGCTGATGTGAGAGCGCCGCTCCTCGTAGAGATGTTGACCCTCTGACCTCGGCGCCGCTCATCTCAGTGGGCAGGTTTTCAAAGAGTGCCAATCTGAGCTTCAGCGTGCAGAGCGTGTCCCCCTGAGGGGAAAGCGACACCTCCGCCCTGGATGATTTCTGTCGCTGACGGCGCTGACGTGCGACTCGCCCGGGCAGCCCCGGTCCCCAGGGGCGGATCAATTCTCAAACAAAGCGGCGGTGACGGGGAAGTAAAGGCAGAGATTCAGCTGGAGGCGTTTCACAGAGGAGATCCAGCCTCAGTCCTGGCTGTTGCCTCTTATTTCCCAGACAGGAGGCATTTTCTGGGAGAGCCATTACTGCTGCATCACCTGGAGGGAGACGGTGAAAAGGAAATAAAAAGGAAGGGGATCTCTCCTTCAGGAGCTTCAGAAAAGCGAATAAACGTGGTGGCGTCGAAGGAGAAATAGAGCACATAATGTTCTTGTGCGTCTGATTGAAATCTACAAATCAGAGAAATGACAATCACCTCTTTGAGTTTACCCTCAGATGTTTAATGACGCCAAAAACTAACAAAGCCCAGCAGGAACATTAAGTTCCTCAAAAACCAAACGCAGTTCTTTGATGATGTGAACAAAGTTTGAGATCATCATCAGGTTTTTCTCTGCTTCTGAAACATTTTCTCCACAACTTTGGTAACTTTGGTTTCTGAGTTTTGTTCCAAAAACCTTTCATAGACATTATGTTTGAGTCTTGTAAACATGCAGTCAGGTATTTTCAGAAAGGAATATTGATCCTCATGTGTTTTTAAAAATACTCTCCCCCACACCTACTGGTTTATAAAGAAAATAATCATCCACAGGTGAGTGGAGAAAAACTGTCACTAAGTGTTTGTAAATATGCCAGACCCAAAGGTGGCAATGTTTTCAGATGTGAAACCTGTGCCAGCCAATCAGAATGAATCCCACGTCGGCTGACAAAGCTTTGCAGAGTTAAGAGAGATACGTGTTTTTCTGTCTAAAAACAATTTCTGTGATTTATTTAGCAGTAATAGTGGAAACAGGAGCTGGACTGTCTGACAGAAAAGGGACAAAAGAGCACGAAAAGATAAACAGGAGAGTGATAGAGCACAGGCTAAAGGCTAAAACACAGACTGAAAGTAAGAGCATGAATTGAAAGCTAAAACACGAGCTAAAGGCTAAAACACAGCAAAAAGCTACAACTTGGACTAGAAATTAAAACATGAACTGAAAGCTAAAACTTTAAAGGTTAAAACACAAGCTAAAGAAAGAAACATGGATAAAAAATTAAAGCAGGGACTAAAACTTAAAACAGTTAAGAAAGAACTAAAAGCTAAAACCTACAGAAGACTAAAACATGGAGTAAAAATCAAAAACACAAGCTAAAGGCTACACGTACTATAGGCTAAAACACAAGCTAAAGGCTAAAACACAAGCTAAAGGCTAAAACACGAGCTAAAGGCTAAAACACGTACTACAGGCTAAAACAGGAGCTAAAGGCTAAAACATGTACTACAGGCTAAAACAGGTACTACAGGCTAAAACACGAGCTAAAGGCTAAAACATGTACTACAGGCTAAAACAGGTACTATAGGCTAAAACACGTACTACAGGCTAAAACAGTAGCTAAAGGCTAAAACACAAGCTAAAGGCTAAAACACGAGCTAAAGGCTAAAACACGAGCTAAAAGCTTAAACATGTACTACAGGCTTAAACACGAGCTAAAGGCTAAAACATGTACTACAGGCTAAAACATGTACTACAGGCTAAAACATGTACTACAGGCTAAAACAGGTACTATAGGCTAAAACACGTACTACAGGCTAAAACAGTAGCTAAAGGCTAAAACACAAGCTAAAGGCTAAAACACGAGCTAAAGGCTAAAACACGAGCTAAAAGCTTAAACATGTACTACAGGCTTAAACACGAGCTAAAGGCTAAAACGGGCTAAAGGCTCAAAACAGGTACTACAGCCTAAAACACGAGCGAAAGACTAAAACAGGTACTACAGGCTAAAACACAGAGTAAACACTTAAGATGAACTGAATGCTGGAACATGGGCTAAAGGCTAAAACAGTCTCCAATGTGTTTGTGCTAATGTTGATTCCTGTCCACATGCAGCAGTTATTCTGCAGTGATCTGTTCAAACCTGAGAGTCTGTCAATAAAATGAAGAGCCAGGTTACGTTTGCTCTGCTTGGTGAGGTTGGAGTTGGTAGATGAGACCTGGTAGGACACAACCAGGATTCACTAACGGTACAGACACGTCTCAGAGCACCAGGCTGTGAGTAGCTAAGCTAAATGTAGCTGGCTACTTAACTGCACAACAAGCTTAAAACATAAATCAATCTCCATTCATACATCCATATTTCATAACATACACACAACAATGGAAGCAGCAGCTATTTATCAAAATCAGTCAGAAGAATTAAGAATTAATCAAAGCATTTGCATCCAGATGTTCATCCTCCAAGTCCTGAAACTTTTTGTCAACAACAGTTTTTCTCCTCCTTCAGCAAACTTTGCTTTGGTGGTTGGTTTTCATGCCTTCTTTAGAAAACAGGACAGGAAGTGGAGTAGAAAAGAGGAAGCGTGAAAGACGGCGAGCAGCAGAGGTTGGATTCGTGCCCAGACCGCCCACATCGATTTTAGCCTCTGTACATGTGGAGTGTGTGATCAAACTACAGAGTTAAACCAGCGAACGGAAGAGTTGAGACTTTTAAAACATCTTCTTTCTCTGTTTTCTCTCATTTCTTGATCCTCGACTGTCGTTTGAAACCTAATATTTAAAGACAGCCTGATGTGAAAAACTGTGGCGAACATTTCCAGTATTGTTTATAGGGATATAAATCTGACTTCTCCGGTGTTTTCTTTTTAACATTTTCCAACAATCACAGCTTTCTCAGAGAAACATTTCTCAGCTGAGCCGAGCGGTTCGACCTGAAAAAAAAAAAAAGAAGAAATCACTCCCGTAAATGTCATCCCTCCTGGTAATTCCTGCCCGCTGAACCACAGCTGACATATTGTGTTGTTGTGTGAGGGTTTTTAAGTTTTCATGAGCAGCACAGTCGCCATCATAGGCTGCATATGTATGAGGCGTCAGGAGGACAGCGGCGGCGTCAGGGGCAAAATTAAAACGTTATTCTTCTGCTTGTTGCGACACTGCCAGCGAGTCAAAGTGCCAATTTCAGTGTCAAAGTGAGCAGCGACTTATCTCCTGCCGACAGCCTTTTGTGTGGGCTCTCTTTGCCTTTTCTGTGTCTAAATGCAGCCTTCAACCACAGGGGGAGGAGACGGATGAATTTATGAAAACGGTTGTGAGTGTTCAAACGCTCAGAGTGACTCAATTTTTGTTACACTCAACTAAATAAGTTAAAATGCTGGAATCTGAAGAGGTTCTGATGTGCCGGTGTTACTAAGTCCCACTCCTGACTGCAGCTCGCTGAATTCATTTTACCTTTACAGCTTTAGTCAAAAGAAACTGAAAAACATTTACCTCAAGTTTTAGGCAACAAAAGACTCTCGGCATTATCGTCTGTTTTACGTCATCCAAAAATGAAAACACCAAGTAAATGGGTCAATGACGTGACGTCCCTTTTTTTGTGTCTGAGTGCAATATTTCCTTCCATCATGAATTGAGTATTTCATCACATGTATTTCTTTATTCTATGAAACCTGTGTTATTTGAAAACATCTTTAAACTATTAAAATATAACATGTTTTTTTGTGTTTTGGTTCCTCAAACCCCCAAAATGTCAGGTGGTGCAACCGTCCTGACAAGTATCCACAGTAATTAAACTCTAAAAATTGAATGTCAGTTATTGTAAATTGAAATTAAAAATACAGTGGCATTATTTTATGCTTGAACCTTTTTAAATAAAACATTCTTTGCAAATGAAAAGAATTTTAAAGCTGTTGAGAAATGTAAAAAACTTTTGTCCCGTAATTTTCACCTTGTCAAATGTCAGGGTGGTGCAACCGTAACATTAGACTTTTATTTTAAAGTGAAGAGAATAAAACAGGAAACAGGAAACTGCATCAGCCAGAGGAGCCCAAATGACATTTGTGACCAAGTGGAAAAGTTTGTAGATTTCTCTGAAATACTGATAAAAAAGGTTTTTTCACTTCATTGGTGACTGGAACAATTTCCATGTCAGGTGGAACAACCAATGTAATAATGTGAAATGTTATTTTAACATCAAATTATTTATCTTATTCACAAATAAAAGAAATGAAACACACAAAATGAAAATGTATGAGTCACTACAGACACTTGAGAGATACTTGTGAATAATTTCACACAGAAAAAATAACAGGAACATATAAATATATTTTCATATATTTGGTTGCTCCACCTGACATTTTTGGGTGCTCAAATTAAAAATACTAAAAAATAATGAACCTAAAAACTTTGAAATGTTGGTCAACTACTGAAATCTGTTAGAAAACATAATTCTTCTCTCAGAAATATGTTTTTATCCATTTTCAAAGAACTTTTAAAAAATACGTTTTTGGACCCTCTGTCATTGACCCTAATACGTTTTACATGGAAAAGCAGTTTGTCGAAATTAATCAAAATAACACAAAACGGTAACACTTTAGATTAGGGAACACATATTAACCATTAACTAGGTGCTTATTAACATGCATGTAAGTATCTAATTAGTATTTATTAAGCACACATTAACCCCTTATTCTACCTCTTTTGCACCATGAATTCAGACTTTTCCATATATTAACTCCTAATTATTACTAATTGACTACAAATTAATGAATATGTTCCCTAATCTAAAGTGTTACCCACAAAACTACTAACACTTATGTTTTAGTTCATAAATAAACGTAAGAATTTTTTTTTTTTTTCAATCAGAAAATAATCATTTGCTTTCATTTTTTTCCTGCTTTATTGTCAAACAGTAAATTAAAATATCTATGGATAACCGCAATTAATTTATATAAGCATTTAAGACATGATTTTGATCACGTACTGTAGAGCTGAAAGATTTATCGTTTCCTGATCGAAATCGAAATATCTTCTTCATATTTTCACTTAAACTTCATATAAACTTAAATCAAAGCAAGTGTTTATGTCTTCATTTTAGAAAACAAATGTCTTTTTATTCTCAATATGAGCCACATTCAAATGATCGGTCCAGAAAAAAATGTCTCTTTTCAAGTTATTTAAAGACAAAAATGACGTCTGAATTTCTTGAAATTAGTAAAAAAAAAAAAATCTTGTATTAAGACGTTCAAATTTCAAGAAACATGAAGATAAACTTTTTCTTATCCCACTGGCAGATATTTTGTATTTGTCACAAGCAATTCAGACATTATTTTTATCCTTAAATAACTTGGAAAAAATGGGAAAACAAAAATATTGACTCGTTCTTTCTTATGCTCCACAACATAAACGTTCAGAAACAAACTTGGGCTGTTTTTCTTCCCACTTTCTTGTTAAAATTTTGATTAAAATGAGTTGAACCAGGGGTCGAGACTCAGAAAGTTTGAGAACGGCTGCTGTAATGTTCTTTAACATTCCTAAAAGTGTCAATATATACTAAACATTTAAAGTCGTGAAAACTACCAGGAGGTAAATAAAGTCAGAGTTGAGTCTGAAGAACGATCTGGTCCTGAAATAAAAAAGTCATTTTGAAGAAAATAAACGTTGGAGTGTTTCTTTAAGAGTCTCCATCAGTTTTATCTTTCTCTCTCAGATTTCTCGTCCTCTGTTGTTTCTGATGACTCCCTAATGAAAGACATTTGTCGGCTAATGTGACTCCTCTCGTCTCGGTAATGACGGTGTCAGACTGTCACACTTTCACAATGAGTCTAATCTTGTACTTTTGTTCTTTTTCTCATCCATCTCTCCCTCCCATCATGCTCTGCTCTTCCTCCCCTTCTGTTTTTGACTGATTACTCCCTCCTCCCTCCACATCCTCATCCTTCACCCTCGACTTTACTTCATCTTTCTTCTCCATCATCCCTCCTTCCTCTCTTTCCTCTCTGCTTCTCTCTCTCTCAGGTGAACAAGCAGCAGCTGCAGTCGGTGAAAGATCGTTTCCAGGCCTTCCTCAACGGGGAAACTCAGATTGTGGCTGATGAAGCTTTCTGCAACGCTGTGAGGAGCTACTATGAGGCAAGGCAGTTTAATCTCTTCTTTATTCTCTCCTCTGTGAGCAAAATCATCTTTCTCTGTGGTTTAAAGAGTCGTAGAGGAATCCTGAGGCTTGTGCTACAGAGAAAGGCCAGCAGAAACTCAGTATCTTTTTTGGTGTTAGTGTTAAGACTTCAGGAGTTATCGGCTCCATAACTGGGTTTGTACACGCTGCCTCTGGTCAGTTCACACAAAGAGGGCGGAGTTTGTGGCGAAACGTTTCAGTCTGGACTATTGAAATAATAATTCACACGCAGTAAATCGAATTTGGTGGTGTAACTCTCTTCAGTCAATTTTTATTTCTACAGCACCAACTCAGTCTCGAGACACTTCACAAAATTAAGACAAAATAAAATACAACAGAAAAACTGAAGCACAAAAGCTCTGATTCTCCAAACATGTCTACATATAGGAGCATGATCATGCGCTCTGAGACAGCGTGTCTATGCCAACCTGTTGCGCGCATAGACTGTATAATGAGTGGACGTAATGACGTTCGGCTCAAACTGAAGCCTCCAGCAGATGCCCCGCCCCCTGGTGTCTGGCTGCAGTATAGGTCATAAGCCCCGCCCCCTGGTGTCTGGCTGCAGTATAGGTCATAAGCCCCGCCCCCTGGTGTCTGGCTGCAGTATAGGTCATAAGCCCCGCCTCCCCATGTATTCCAGATGTGAGCTGGGAAAACTTAAAAAAATTACAATACATCGTAGAAACGTTTCTCTCATCCTTACGCTAAGGTAGTATGATGATGTCATCTGGCTGCATGGTGTTCAGGTGTTTTTTTTTCTGAGAAGTTGGTTTCTCATTAGTTATTGGACGTTAAAAACCGTGATATAAGTTTCGTTTTACGATAGTTGACAGCTGCCATTCGTGAGTAGTTTTTATCAGGGATATAAGAAACTTCGGGAAAGAGCCAAAAGGAGACTAAACCTTCTGAAGAAGAAGAAATAAATATTTTTATTTCTCTTTTTTACTCTGCTCCACCGGAAATTCTCTACTGCGCAGACTCTGGCTGCACAATGGCGGCTAGAGAAACGGGTTTTTTTGGCTTCAAAAACGTAGAACGGTGACAGGCGGAAGCACGCTGTCCATTCTATATGCAGTCATTGGTTGCGCGCAGTAAGAGACTCCAAATATTTCAGGCTCTGTGTTTTTAGACTCTTGGCTCTTGGCTCATGGAGCTTTCTAAATATTTTTCTATGGTTTGTTTGTTTGTTGTTATCATGGTTGTGTTTGCCAAATATCCTCTGAATGACATTAAACCAGTGACAGTGGTTTGCTGGGTAAAGAAGTATAAATACAATGCTCGTTTTGCTTTTTGCTGATTAGTTGCAGAGATGTAATCAGCTGATAGTTGCTGGTGTTTGAAGCTGATGATGTAATGTTGTTTAAGTTTTTGTTCACACGTGCAGATCACACAGAAAGAGGAGTTTGTACATGTACACCGAGATCCAAAAGTGGCTTATAGTATGCCAAGGATTCCTGGTGACACCTGCTAATCGCTCAGTGACAGCCACCAATGGATCAGTGAAACCTGCAAATTGCTCAGTGACATCTGCCAAAAACTCAGTGGCACCTGCCAGTCGCTGTATGGCACCAGCCATTCACTGGGTGCCACCTGCCAGTTACACAGTGGAACATGCTAATCACTCAGTGGCATCTGCCAAAAACTCAGTGGCATTTCCCAATTGCTAGAAAGCACCTTCCAATCACTGAGTGTTATCAGCCAGTTACACAGTGGAACCTGCTAATTGCTTAGTGGTATCTGCCAATTGCTCAGTGGCATTCGCCAACAATTGAGTGGCATCTGCCAGTTACACAGTCGAACCTGTAAATCACTCAGTGGCACCTCGCAATTGTTCACTGATGCCATATCACTCAATGGCACCTGCCAAAAACTCAGTTACATATGCCAATTGCTGGATGACACCTGCCAATCCTTCAGTGACACATAATAATCACTAAGTTACACCGACCAATTACTCAGTGGCAGCTGCCAAAAACTCAGTGGCACATGCCAGTTGCTGGATGGCATCAGCCAATCATTAAGTGGCACCATCCAGTTACACAGTAGAACCTGCTAGTTGCTCAGCGGTATCTTCCAAAAACCTTGGTGGCACCTGCCAAGTTTTGAGTGGCATCTGCCAGTTACACAGTGAAACTTGTGAATCGCTAAGTTCCACCTGCCAATAACTCAGTTACATCGACCAATTGCTCAGTGACTCTTGCCAATCACTCAATGACACCTACTCATCACACAGTTACACCTACCAATTACTCAGTGGCAGTTGCCAAATGCCCAGTAGCATCTGCAAATTGCTCAGTGACACCTACCAATTACTTAGTGGCATCTTCCAAAAACTCAGTGGCACTTTTCAGTTGCTCAGTGGCAGCTCCCAAATGCCCAGTAGCATCAGTGACACCTTCCAATTGCTCTTTACACCTGCCAACAGACTTTCTGACGAACCAGTCTAAAACATGGATAATCAAAGGGAGTTGGAGTTGGAGCAAAACACAACCAATAAGTTGTGCTTCAGTTTTGTATCGTCTCTGTTTCGTGACCTGATCCAGAAAGAAGAAGTTATCTCTGTGATGAACTTTGTGGCTAAAACCTGAGTTACTTCACTCTGAGTCCTGTCCTCACGCGTCCTCCAGAGGAATAATCCTGACGACAGAAGTGCTCTCGTCTCAAACACGCTGAGACAACATAAGAGCTCTTATTACTAGACTCACTGTTCCCTCCTGTGGTTTCAAACTCATCTGTGAAATCACTCCTGGAGTTTCCTGCCTCTGACCTCCTCCACGCTTTCATGACGGAGTGCTTTTTGAGCTCTTATGGCACAAAGTAATTCAGCTCATCGCCGCAGTCGGACTGAAAAGATTAGAAGATCGATCAATGCAGTGTTTTTATTTTCTGTTAGTGAAGGAGTTTTTCGGGGCCTCGTTCTCCTCTGACCTTCAACATTTCCTCTTTAGATGTTTCTATAAATTTGTTTTTTATCCCGCTGTGATGAAGATTTCCTGAAATAGGCTGAGTATTTGGATGGAAACGTGTCCTCTGACTCCTCCAGGAACACTGTGACGAACCCTCCCACATCCACTCATGCTTCCCTCTCTCCACCGCCGCCGCCGCCATCGAAGGAGGAGGAGGAGGAGGACAGCTGTGAGCAGAGATTGCAGTGAATTTCCTCACTCTTTTTATTTCAAATTTGCACTCCATCCCTCTCTTATCTGCCTCTCCTCTCCCTCTATCTCCTCCTCCATCTCCGTCTCCCTCCTCTCTGCGGGAGCTCCCATCATCCGGGGGTAAAATGGCGATCTTATCGGCCACTCGCAGCTCGCCGTCTTTAATCCCCAGCAATTTTGAAACAGGGGGATGTCAGTGAACCTCTGCGGCGCGTCAGGTTGAATGATATCAAAGTGAGATGATTGGCTCGTCCTCGCGAGCGCCGACATTAACTCTTCGTGTCTCTAATGTCCTCCTGAGATGGTGCAGGAGCAGCCGGCGCTCGCACAGTTTAATGACAACAANGGGGGCGAGTTGGTTTCAAAACGGGGAAAACAGTCGGAGTGAGTCTGCAAAACAAAAGTGCAAGTTATTAAATAGCACAAATAGCATCCAAGTAACAGGTGGTTCAGATTTTATTCTTTGTCGAAATGGTTCTACGCCACAGGAAATGAAAAGAGATTGTGCATGTTCAACTAAATATCCAACTTATATCCCGGCAGAATTTATGATTTCTCTGCCATTTTTCAGAAAATAATGACAACAGAAATTCCAAATTGACCCTGATGAAAAGTTTCCATCCCCCAGTTCTTAATAGCATGTATTTCCCCCTTTAACATCAATGACAGCTTGAAGTCTTTTGTGCTCGTTGTGGATGAGGGTCTTTATTTTCTCAGATGGTAAAACTGACCATTCTTCTTGGCAAAAAGCCTCCAGTTCCTGTAAATTCTTGCTCTGTCTTGCATGAACTGCAGGTTTGGAGGTCTTGGAGGTCAGGAGACTGAGATGGCCACTCCAGAACCTTCACTTTCTTCTGCTGTAGCCAATGGCAGGTCCGCTTGTCCTTGTGTTTTGGATCATTGTCATGTGTGAACGTCCAAGTACGTCTCATGTGCAGCTTCTGGGCTGATGAGTGTAAATTTTCCTCCAGTATTTTCTGATAACATGCTGCATTCATCCTTCATTCATCAGTTTGGACCAAGTTTCCTGAGCCTTTGTAGCTCACACATCCCCAAAACATCAGTGATCCACCTCCGTGTTTCACAGTAGGAATGGTGGACCTTTCATCATAGGCCTTGTTGACTCCTCTCCAAATGGAACAATGTTTATGGTTGTGGACAAAAAGTTCACTTTTGCTCTCATCACTTCAAATGACTTTGTTCCAGAAGTTTTGAGGCTTGTCTCTGTGCTGTTTGGCATATTGTAAGCAGGAAACTTTGTGGCATTTGAAATGGCTTTATTCTGGCGACTTGCCCAGTTTTCTTCAAGTGCCTCCTTATTGTGCATCTCGAAACAGCAAAACCACATTTTTTCAGTGAGTCCCGTATTCCGGCTGAAGTATTTGTGGGTTTTTCTTTGCATCCAGAACAATTTTCCTGTCAGTTGTAGCTGAAATGTTTGTTGGTCTACCTGACCGTGGTTTGGTTTCAACAGAATCCCTCATTTTCCACTTCTTCATTAGAGTTTGAACTCTGCTTATTGGCATCCACAGTTCCTTGGATATCTTTTTATATCCCTTTCCTGTTTTATACAGTTGGATTCACTTTTCCTGCAGGAATTTTGACAATTCTTTTTCTTTCCTCATGACTCAGAATCCAGAAATGTCAGTGCAGCACTGGATGAAAGATGCAAGCTCAGAAACTCGTCTAATCTCGTCTTGTGTCCTCTAACATGTTTTTTTGACCTCTCACATTTTCACATCCTGATAAAAACATTCATTTAACAACGTCAGCTGTAAGAGTTGTTGTGTTTCTGCAGAATATACAGAGATTTAGCTTCACACAAGCAGCTTACGCACAGACCAGATGGAGTTTAGTGAGACGTTATTGGATAGACTTTGGTTTGGTTCATAGCCTCGTTGGAAAATGTAAATTTGCACATAATGTAAATCATGATTCATTTCAGTGCCATAATTGATAGATGGTGAGATGAAGTGTGAGCTGAATGTATGAAAACTGCTGCCGCTGCTTTTTCTTGATTAACAACATTTGCTGATCATACAAATGAGATGAGGTGGAGCCCTCAGGTGTTTCATTACGACAGAAATAATTGTTTCTGGGTTTTAGGATTGGGACAAATAAACTGCAGTGCATCGACGAATCATTTTTTTACCCAGCTCTCATGTTCGGCCGCCTTCCATTAACCTCCAGCTCAGTTTGTCGATGTTCAGCTGCTCGTTTGCCCTCACTCTGCAGATAATCTTTCAACGTTCAGCGCTTTTATATTTGAAGATTCAATTTTCCCTGAAGATCTCATGACTCTTCTGATTTCCTCTCAAAAGATATTGGACACTTCAACTTTGGGAAACTGCCTCTCTCATGGTATATTTTTATATCAGCCGCCTCTTTGCGCTGCTGTAGAGGAAATCACCATCATGATCAGAGCGAGAGGAGGAGGAGGAGGAAGAGGAGGAGGAGATGATGGAGGTGAATCATCAGCAGAGGAGGAAACTCTAGAAACTGGAAACCTGGCTCAAAAGTGGGACAGCTGGAGAGTTAAAAGGATTTCACAGCGTTTATGCTGATTTCCTCCGTCACTTGAATGCATCGTTTTCTGGGCGACGGCTCAGTCCTCTGCTGCATCAGCATCTCGTCGCAGAGCCGCACGTCTTTCACTCTGCGAGGGGAAACACTTCAGATGGAAAACTGCTGCGGCTGTAATGTTATTTTCACTCTGAATGGTGTTTTGGTGCAGAATATCATGGAAATGACTCATTTCATGCATTATTTCAGGACTGTAATAGTGAAAAGATCCGTTATGAAAAGCTAAGTGGTCTCCCTGAGCTTCAGTCGTCTTAAAATAAACAGCTGTAGTCTGACACCGTCACGAATAGACTCTCACTGGGAAACACACGGATAAACTGGATAATTAATCAGCTCATAATTTATACAAACCTGCAAACTTCCTCCTGATATCTTCACCTCTGGCTCCAACAACTAAATATACATACACTTTAAAGAAAAAAAGTGTTGTTTTTACAGAAAAAAACTGACAGCTAAAGTTGTCGGGGAAATTTTGTTAAATTAGTGGATAAAACTCAAAGCCAATGATCAATAGTTTAATGCAGCTTGTTCTGTTTTCGTTTCATTTCTTATCCACGGAAGCTGAAATAGACTTTAAAATAAGTTAGAATATTGAATTATATTCTGTTTGTTTTGGGAATTTGATTGTTTACTAAATTAAAAATGCAAAATATTAAGAGAAAGATGTCTGTAAGCAGTACATGACTCTTTGAGTTCTTCCTGCATTTTACTGTTGGAAAAACCTCCCAAAGCCGCAACTATACACGTGAGCCTTTTCAATTTTTTTTAATTTTTTTTTTCATCTTCATTTATCTATTTATATAAATATATTCATAACAACAAACTGAAAAGGATCCCCTTGCGTCTGGAAAATATTTTTTCAAATTTAATACAAACTAAGATATTTTTAGAGATTTTATTATCGTTCTTATGTAGCTGGTAAAAACACTGATCATTCAGGAAAATGACGTTCTGGTAGCCAGGGTTCCTTTTAACTTAAAAGCAGCATCATATGCACTTCTCTGTTTATTTTTCATAAAGAGGGTTTGTACATGAACACCTCCTTGGCACAAACTGTCTCGCTCTCCTGCTGTCCGTCTTGCACTCGTTACCTGTCGCCAACTGTCTGCCTCGCGCTTTCTTGTGACCGTTAGGATTGAGCTGTGCTGTTGTAGAAGCCGCAGAGACCAAAGCAAGTGAAAAAAGTAGCGGCTTATGGTCCGGAAATTATGGCAAGTTCCCCACTTAAAAGATGTTGTAGGGTTTTACACTTGAATCTGCTGCTTTGCCCAAAACCTTCTCCGGTTTTCATCATTTTCAATTCAGATCTGCAGCCAGGCGCTTTGCATTGTGGGAAACAGTGTAGTAGTTTTGGCAAACTGCAACTTTCACATTTGTTCGCATACTACATACTGCATTTTGGGTAAATCAGTACGTACTGGTAGTGTAGTATGTGAATTTGAAAACAGCCATAGTTTATACCACCAGCCTGGACCATAGACTGTATAATGAGTGGACGTAACAACGTACGGCTCAAACTGAAGCCTCCAGCAGATGCCCCGCCCCCTGGTGTCTGGCTGCGGTATAGATCATAAGCCCCGCCCCCTGGCGTCCGGCTGCAGTATAGGTCATAAGCCCCGCCTCCCCATGTATTCCAGATATGAGCCGGGAAAACTTTAAAAAATTACGATACCTCGTAGAAACGTTTCTCTCATCCTTACACTAAGGTAGTATGATGATGTCATTTGGCTGCATGGTGTTCAGGTGTTTTTTTTTCTGAGAAGTTAGTTTCTCACTAGTTCTTGGACGTTAAAAACGATAATACGAAAAATACGATAGTTGACAGCTGCCGTTCGTGAGTAGTTTTTATCGGGGATATAAGAAACTTTGGGAAAGAGCCAAAAGGAGACTAAACCTTCTAAAGAAGAAGAAATAAATATTTTTATTTCTCTTTTTTACTTGGCTCCACCGGAAATTCTCTACTGCACAGACTCTGGCTGCACAATGGCGGCTAGAGAAACGGGTTTTTTTGGCTTCAAAATCGTGGAACGGTGACAGGCGGAAGCACGCTGTCCATTCTATATACAGTCAATGGCCTGGACCAAATGTGCAGCTCCATCCCTGCGGCTTTGTTTCCTCCATCAGCAGAAGTTTCTCTCAGTCCATCTGTCGGACTCTTCACGCCACAGTGAGACCTCCCAACACCTACTGACCAGCCTGACAGTCACTGCTGCGTCTGTTAGCGCTCACCAGAGGACCATGAACTGAGAAGATGTTCTCCGAGTCGTCCTGCTGTCCTCATCCCGTCTCACTCTGAGTCACATGTCGTCCTCTCCGTCCGTCAGATTCATTAATTAACACCCACGAGCTGCTGTGCTGGATACAATCACTGCTCTGCTGCTGCTATTTTACTCATTAGCATCTTGTCTATAATTCAGCTCTTTGACACCACAGCGTGAAACTGGGAAACAAAAAAAAGTCTGTGAAAATTTNTCCATCCCTGCGGCTTTGTTTCCTCCATCAGCAGAAGTTTCTCTCAGTCCATCTGTCGGACTCTTCACTCCACAGTGAGACCTCCCAACACCTACTGACCAGCCTGACAGTCACTGCTGCGTCTGTTAGCGCTCACCAGAGGACCATGAACTGAGAAGATGTTCTCCGAGTCGTCCTGCTGTCCTCATCCCGTCTCACTCTGAGTCACATGTCGTCCTCTCCGTCCGTCAGATTCATTAATTAACACCCACGAGCTGCTGTGCTGGATACAATCACTGCTCTGCTGCTGCTATTTTACTCATTAGCATCTTGTCTATAATTCAGCTCTTTGACACCACAGCGTGAAACTGGGAAACAAAAAAAAGTCTGTGAAAATTTGACTCTTGAACATCTTTCGCTCTGTGTCAGCGGCTTCTGTTTGGTGTTTGTGAGGCAGAGAATTTCATTTTCCCTCCACAGTCACAGTTTTATATGAGGGTCTGAGATTTCTCAAGTTTAGATTAAAGACAAAGAAACAAGAGAGATTAATTTTCTTTATGTCTTTTATACTTAAGGTCAACTTAGGTTTAACCCAGAATTACAGTTGTGCTCAAAAGTTCACATAATCTGACAGAATTTATGATTTCTTGGCCTTTTTCTCAGAGAATATGAATGAAAACAAAGTGTTTGGGTGGAGCCATTTATCAACATACAACTGTGTTTACTCTTTTTAAATATTAGCTTCTCAGAATTGTGATACTTTTTAGATTTAGAGACTAATTCTGGCTTAGTAAAATAATTGGATATGCTAATATTAGCTAGAAATTTTAATTCTGGCCTAGGTAGCGTATTGGAAGCAGTGATATCAGCTTCTCAGAATTAGTGCATCAAGCATTTTTAGGTTATAAGACTAACTCTGGCTAAATTAAGTGATAGGACATGCTAACACTAGCTTCTCAACTTTTACAATATAACGTAATTTTAGTTAAAATTAACTCTGGCTACATTAACTGACTGGACAGGCTAACATTAGCTTCTCAGACACCATGTTACAACGCGTTTCGGATGAAAAGACTAATTCTAGCTTAGTTAAGTGACCCAACATGCTGTCATTAGCATCTCAGAATTATGATAAAGACCATACTTAGATTAGAAGACGTGTTGGTGCAGTTAACTGATATTAGGGTGACCATATTCTGTTTCTCTGAAAAGAGGACCCCCCCCCCTTTTTTTAGGGGTTTTCTGTGGGTCAGGGGGCTTTCTGTGCTTCTAACTCAGTTAAACAAATATTCTGAATTACCCAGAAAAGAACACTTTACCTGGATATACTGAGAAATAGCCCAAAACACTCACAAAAAGTTGCTTTATGAATACTATATTTATCAATCTAAAGCAATTCTCCTGAACAATATAATCAGTCACATACAAATATGGCATGTTCTAGTCTTTAATAGTTATTGACTCAAGTTCTGTAGGAACACAAGTATTCAGATGTTTCACAAAATAAAAAATAATCATCGCTCTTAAATCTGATACTTACACCTTAGTTAGGAAAAGTGAGGTAGAGAACCATTCTTCAAGATAACCTCCCAATTATCAGTTACGTAAAAATAGAAATAATGCCTCAAAATATTGAACAAAAAGAAAAAAGAGAGGTAGCCTATTCTTCAATGTTTTGTTGTGGTGATATGGGCAGATTGTTGTAACCATTATTAGCCATAGAGACATAAGTTCCAGCTTTGCAGACTGTACATTCTGCCTCCCATTTGTCCCGACCCGGACGAAAACAGGGGAACTTTTTTCGCACTTCATCAGTGAAATGACATTTGCGTTTTAACATTTTCTTTCTGTTGGAGTGTTCTTTGACAGTGTTCCTACCTGCCTGTCAGCCTGCGAGTGAGTGAGTGAGTGTGGAGCGCCTCTGTTCTGATTTGTGAATGAATTAATACATGTTCCGGGGTTCGGCTCAAACTCCATCTCTCAGAGCGTGTTTCTAAAGGAACCATTCAACGTGAATGATAAATACACTGTTCTGTGACGCGCTCAAGCAAGGCAAGATCAAAAACCCGGATATTTGAAGGATTTTATAAACCCTGACTGGACAGTCTCTTAAAAGAGGACATGTCCGGGCAGAAGAGGACGTATGGTCACCCTACCATCGACTGTATAAAACATGGACGTAGTCTCCGTGACGTCACCTGTCTGTTACTGCAGCTCTGTTTTGAGACTAAACGACGGGCGCGGCCAGATTGGAAATGGGACGAGTGACGAGTGCCCAAACTCACAGCTATTGGGCGCCCGTCAGTCACGTGATCTGAGCTGTGGCTCTGATTGGCCGAGCTCTCGATCCTAATATCTTCCAAATGGCCGAGTTAGAAAAAAATTCACCCCCCTCACAGTGTGAGCCGTTAGTGAAATTAGCGATCCAGACAGGAGACAGAGTTTGTACCAGGCTTTAAATACGCTGATTTCAGCTCTGAGAACGGCCTTTTTCTCGTCTGCTTGTACAGGAGCCAGCCTCAAGTGGTCACTGGAGGAACAGCAGCTTTTAGCACTTCCGTGTTGTCTCATTTTTTCAGACCGGAGGTTGCCGCTTGTTTGTTACAGCCTCCTGTTTACACGGAAACTGTGTTTTTGCTGCCTGAAAATGCACAGTGTAAACACTAAGCCGGGGTTTTCCCTGGAAACACTTCTGCTGCTGAATCTACTGACTGACTTCTACCAAAACGTACATTTATTGAACTATTTCTGCACTTAGAGAAGAAGTTTTTGATATAAACTCCAGATGATCAGCTCACCTCTTCTTCAGCCTCTATGCTGTTGTCGTGTATACGGCTCCTACAGTTATATCGCCATCTAAAGACCTGACATGCATACGACAGCATTTTCAGTCCCTGTTTTTCATTGCGTTTTCCTGCGTTTCAGGGTGAAACGTTGTCGTGTAAACGGGGGTATAAAATCAGCTTCATGGACCAGCAGCAGGATTCATCATCATTGTCCTAAATTTACCAGTCAGGCTAATGTTATCCTCGTGGACTAATTTAGCCTCGTAGATTAACAGTGACGGCTAAAGTTAACTCAGAGCTGATTTATTTTCCTCCAGATGTCGACTCCTGAAAGCTGCTCTGTTGAAAATGAACTGTCTGATAATAGAGGAAGGTTTTTTTTCTCTTCTTCTCTTAGGACACTTTCATTATCGAGCTGTTTCGACCACTTAAAGACGTCTTTGGGAATTTATATCTTTACTTCAGACAGGTGTATGTTGACGTGTGTGTGTGTTTCAGTGTGTGTAACTCTGGGACTGAACAGAAAATGAAATTCTCGTCCATGGGTCGTTTCTCTGAGAGGTGACATTGCCTCCACCTTGTATTCTACATTGTTGGGTAACGTGACGCATCATAGATACAAAGTAGGTGATTTAATTTGATGCTTCTCACTTTAAGTATAAATAACAGCTAACATGCTGAAAAAACAAACAAGTAAAGTCATAAATTTCTCCTCTCCTGTTTTTTTTTTCTTTTTAAGCCCATGACGTGATGATTCATCTTCATTTTCCTGTGAGATGTGAGATGACAACCATGTTTTTCCTGTTATTAACACATATGTTTTAAGAGTTAATCATCCTTTGTTAACACAGGTGTGCCCACCAGTCCCTCCCTTAGTGATAATGTGCAGAAAAACGCTTAATTCCCATTGATCGTTGTCAGTTTTTATTTATAGAGGATGTGTTTCTGTGTCCCAGCTGCAGGTGTGTAACCTGTAATTTAGCGTGTGGCAGCAGCTGGAGTCCAGTGCTGCAGGTGTGTGTTATTTCTGGAGCTCAGCAGGAAGCTGCTGCTCATACTGTAAGAGCCCCCAGCTCAAAGATTTCTCCTGTGTTTAATGAAAGATTTCACACACTCTCTCTCACCTCTCAACCTCCAAACTGCTGCTGGATATCAGGATGAAATGCTCGTGGAAGAACCGGCCTCAGATTCTAAGGCTCGTTTTTTATCAAACCTTTAATCTGTGGAGGAAAGTGAGAATCAAAGGAGGAATCAAGGGTTAGAAATCAGAGTGGGGGGGTCATCAAGCCTGTGATGGTGACGCTACTTCTCTGTGTGCAGTATCAGATCTGGAAGCTGAAACACTTTGACTTTGAAGTTATTAATAACCAAGTATGCATTTACAGATTAGTGGATCCTTTTTAAACTCTAAAGAAGAGTTTTGCTTTGATAATAGCTTCATGGATTCTGCTGCCTGGATGAAAACTTGGAAGCACAGTACAAATGAGTGGTGTGAAAAGATATTTTGAAGGGCAGAGGTGAAAGAAAATCCACATAGACCATATATTTTAGCTCCCAAGAGAGCAGTTTATCATGTTTTAACCAGCCAGAAGGTCAGATAAGTTTAGTTCACTGAGCAGGGAGACACAACTGCACTCGCTTGAGCGCAAGTTTGGCACCAATGACGGCACTTAAGAAAGAGTTTGGATCCCAAGAGGGCACTTTAAAGCTCATGTTTTTCACTTTAGCAAGTGCTTGGCACCTGAGGGGGCAACTTAAGTGTATTTTGGCTCCCAGATGGCGGTTGATTATGTTTTAACCGCTACATTGGTAAATTAGTGTGGTTTGCCAACCAGAAGGATGATTAAGGGTATGGTTTGGCTCTTTAGAAGGCAATTTGGTACAAGTTTGACACCAAGGACGGCACTCAAAATGCTTTTGGCTGCTAAGAGGGCACTTTAAAACACGTTTTGTCACTGGAGGGGGCAATCATGGGTATGTTGTGGCTCCCAGGGGGGGCAGTTTGTCATGTCCCAACCATCTAAATGATCAAATTAGTTGGATTCCCCAAGCAAGAGGGCACTGCTGCATTCGTCTTGGTGCAAGTTTGGCACTTCAGAAAACATTTGGTTCCTAAAATGGCACTACAGCAAGCGTTAGGCCCCTGAGGAGTTACTTTATTTTGTTATGGCTCCCATGAGAGCACCTAAGCGTGTCTTTTGTTACCTGCGAGGGCACAAGAGCAAGCGTTTGACTCCAAAGAGGAGAATTAAGGGTGTGTTTTGGCGCCTTAAGAGGACAGTTTTTTATGTTTTTACCTGCCAAATTGGTAGATTAGTGTGGTTTGCCAACAAGGAGGAAAATTAAGGGTACGGTTTGGCTCTTTGGCACAAGTTTGGCATCAAGGGGGACACTCAAAATTCCTCTGGCTCCTGAAAGGGCACTTTGAAGTATGTCGGCTGCCAGATGGATATTTTAGCATGTTTAAACTTCAGGAGGGCACTTGAGCAAGCTTTTGGCTCCCAAGTGGGCCCATTCTTGCATGTTTTGTTAGCAGAGAGCGCAATTTAGGGTCTATTGTGGCTCCCAGATGGGCAGTTTATCATGTTTATTATCTTCTATTCATCCAAAAGGTTTAACTACTTTGGTTCGCCAAGCAGGAGAGTACTACTGAACTTAATTTAGCACAAGTTTGGCACACAACGAGGCACTTTAGTCAATTTTTGGCTCCTGAGAGGCCACTCTAGCACATTTTTGCTCCCAGGAGGGCACCTTGGCAGTGTTGTTACTCAAGAGGCTGCTTGAGAAAGTGTTTGGCCTCTGATGGGTTACTTTAGCATGTTTGGGCTCCCAAGAGGGCACTTCAGCGTGTGTTTTGTTACCTGAGAGAGCACATGATTAAAAGTTTATATTTCCCCCTTTAACATCAATGACAGCTTGAAGTCTTTTGTGCTGGTTGTGGATGAGGGTCTTTATTTTCTCAGATGGTAAAACTGACCATTCTTCTTGGCAAAAAGCCTCCCGTTCCTGTAAATTCTTGCTCTGTCTTGCATGAACTGCAGGTTTGAGATCTCCCCAGAGTGGCTCAATGATATTGAGGTCAGGAGACTGAGATGGCCACTCCAGAACCTCCACTTTATTCTGCTGTAGCCAATGGCAGGTCCCAAATTTCAACTTTCCACCAAAAATTTCTCACTTATTGATCTAAAAATATGACTTTTTCTCTAAAATATTGACTTTAACCCTCAAAAGTTTCAAATCAAAATGATGTTTTTTCTCAAGCGTTTGGCTCCAAAGAGGAGAATTAAGGGTATGTTTTGGCCCCCAAGAGGGTAGTTTGTGATGTTTTTACCAGCTTAATTGGCAGGTTAGTGTGGTTGCCAACCAGGAGGACAATTAAGGGTATGGTTTGGCTCTTTAGAAGGCAATTAGGCACAAGTTTAGCACCAAGGAGGGCACTCAAAATGCTTCTGGCCCCTGAAAGGGAACTTTAGATTATTGTGGCTGCTTAGATGACACTTTAGCATGTTTAAACTCTGAGAGGGGACTCTAGCAAGGTTTCAGCTCCAAAGAAGATCCATTCTTGCATGTTTTGTTACCAGAGAGGGAAATTAAGGGTCTGTTGTGGCTCTCAGGAGGGCAGTTTTTCATGTTCTAACCATCCAAAGGGTTTGATCACTTTGTGTTGCCAAGCAGGAGGATATTACTAAATTTATTTTGGCACAAGTTTGGCACCCAGCAAGGCACTTCAAAAAATGGCTCTTGGAAGGCCACTTTAGCACATGTTGGCTCCCAGGAGGGCACCTTAGTGGTGTGATGTTACTCAGAGAGGCCACATGAGCAAGTGTTTGGCTCAAAAGAGGAGAATTAAGGGCATTTTTTGGCTCCCAAGAGGGCAGTTTGTTATGTTTTTACCAGCCAAATTGGTAGATTAGTGTGGTTGCCGACCAGGAGGACAGTTCTGTATTTGTTTTGACTCCCAAGAAGGCACTTTAGAGCAAGTTTGGCACCAAGGTGGGAACTTCAGCGAGTGTTTGTCTCCAAGAGGTTGTTTTAGTGCACGTTTTGTGTCAAAACAGGGCACTTTAGCACATGTATCCCCTCCTTGCACGCCACTTATACAGAATACATCACGTTTATGTGTTTCAGATTGTGTCATCTGAACCTGGTCAGAAGTTATGTGAGCACTTATCTGCAGATTTAAAGATGTAACTGCAATAAGCTCCTCCGCAGTTATCTGTAGCTCTGAGGTCGATCGTACACCCGGGTGTGATTTTCTGACTTAGAGCTTTAAGTTACGACCATTTAAAGTTAAGCCCTGAGCTGCAGCCTGTTTGTGTTACACCTGGGTCTAACTTCTACGAAGAAGCATCCCTGCTTTATGATTTGTGATGTAATAAGTGTGATATTTTATAGGAGGATTTGAGCAAAGCTGTTTGAACTCTGCGAACCGTGAAGCTGGATGTGCAGTATAAAGACATGTAAACACCACAAAAACAACGCTGAGCTCCTCGTTTGTGCTTGAATTCACCTTCCACACAGTCCCACCTGTCTTGTACAGCTCCGCCGCTCCTCCTCCTCCTCCAGGCGGCTTAATGCGCGTATTCCTCCGTGTTCCTCAGCGTGAGTGGGAGGCCTGATCCGTCTGTTTGCTTTGATACAAGTTTCACACAGAAGCTCACTAATGCAGCATGAAAGTGGATTTACACTCAGCTGAAGAAGTGTGTGTAAACGTTTGAAGGCGCTTTTTTCTGCATACATGAAAATATAATTCTTCTTTTGCATGTTCATTCAGACATGTCTGTATTTGTTTAAAGCATGAGAGAGGACAGCTTTTGAAGTTTATGCAGAGACTTTAATGTCTCTAAAGCTTTTTACTAAACCGTGTTCCCATAAGGGCCGTGATTGTTTAAAGCTGCTTTTAATTTATTCACCACCTTTCCTTTACAGTTTCAACCTGAAGGCTTGTTGGAAGTTGGAAAGTGACTTTGACAGAACACCAGATCCATTTCAAAAGTTTACATATCCAAGCAGACGTTATGATATCAGGACCTTTTTTAAGAGAATATGAATGATAACACAAAAACTTTTCTGTCACTCATGGTTAGTGGTTGGGTGAAGACATGTTTACTCTTTTAAAATCATAATGACAACAGAAACTTCCAAAATGACCCTGATTAAAAGTTTATATTTCCCCCTTTAACATCAATGACAGCTTGAAGTCTTTTGTGCTGGTTGTGGATGAGGGTCTTTATTTTCTCAGATGGTAAAACTGACCATTCTTCTTGGCGAAAAGCCTCCAGTTCCTGTAAATTCTTGCTCTGTCTTGCATGAACTGCAGGTTTGAGATCTCCCCAGAGTGGCTCAATGATATTGAGGTCAGGAGACTGAGATGGTCACTCCAGAACCTCCACTTTATTCTGCTGTAGCCAATGGCAGGTCCCAAATTTCAACTTTTCATCAAAACTTTCTCACTTTTTGATCTTGAAAAATATGACTTTTTCTCTAAAATATTGACTTTTACCCACCAATATTTCATATCAGAATGATGTTTTTTTCGCAATTTTTTGTCATTAATCTAAAACACTGGACTTCTTTTCTCTTGGTTTGACTTTTTATTTCAAAACTTTGGCCTTTTTGCAAAATTTTGGCTTTTATCATAGAATTTTGAACTTATAATCTCATGTTTCGACTTTGTATCTCAGATTTTGACTTAATTATCCCAAATTTCAATGTTTTGGTTTTTCCTTTATGAATTTCAAAATTTGGATTTTTGTCTCGAAACTTTTTTTTTCTTTTACCTCCAAATTTTGACTTTTGCTCCCAAATTTTTACATTTCATCCAAGAATTTTCACTTTAATATCCCAAAAATTTGACTTCTCCTTTAACATATTGACTCTTTATGTCAAAATTCTGACTTAAGCTTTCTCAATTTTTATCCTTTATCTCAGAATTTGGATTTTTTTTTCTAAGTTTTTGCTTGAAAACCCCAAAGCTTTGACTTTTTGCAAAATTTCAACTTTTATCTCAAAACTTTGACTCGGCCTTGTGTTTTGGATCATTGTCATGTGTGAACGTCCAAGTACGTCTCATGTGCAGCTTCTGGGCTGATGAGTGTAAATTTTCCTCCAGTATTTTCTGATAACATGCTGCATTCATCCTTCATTCATCAGTTTGGACCAAGTTTCCTGAGCCTTTGTAGCTCACTTTGTGCTTCCTGGATTCCTACTCCATTGAAAAACCCTTTCTCCATTCATGTTGGGTTGTAAACTGTTCATTTTATTCTATATTTGAAAGTTTGCCTTGCACTTTGCATCGTGCAGCGCCAACTCATTTGTCTTTGTCTTGGTCTGTGCAGTTTTGTTTATGCCTGTGATTTATGCATGTGCAGAGGCAGACAGAGAAAACAAGCATGTTAGTTTTTCTGTCAGGAGGTCGTGAGGTGCCCAGATGTGTCTTTGTTGTTGACTCTGACTCACCACACAGGATGAACGATAAGCTTTTAGTGCTGCTGGATCAGGTTCATGGTAAAAGAATATAATCTGTTGTCTGTACGAGTGTGTTGATGAGATATGGATTACATTCAGTGCTGCACACGCTGCTCATTATACGTACTTTTGTAAATAAAATCAGTTTAAATGAGTCTGACATGATGTGTTTTAGTCACCCTCGTTTGCAGTAAACACACACCACCTCCTGTCATACGCTTTTATTGTGAAAAGACCTAAAGCCATCATGGCAGCTGTCACAGCAGAACAAATACGTGGCACCTATATGTGTTTTTATTCTCCGTCTAAATGATCTCCAGCTGCTGCTCCTTCCTCAGCCTCCTCTCTTCATCTGTGACGCTCCCTGATCAGCGAGAGGTGACGAAGACTCGACGGCGTCTCTAAACGACCCGTTAGTCTGTCACATTAGAGAGCCGCTGACATTTCCAGCTGTCCTCCAACCACAGAGTCTCATTACGTCCCCGGAGACACATGACTGACACATCCCCAGCTGTCAAATCCAACCCCTCCTCATTAAAGCAACATGTCTGAATTTAGTCAGGTACAACAGGTAAATAAGACTGTGATGGGTTCAGGTTTCACAAGAGGCTACGACTCGGCAATAACCAGCAAAGTGTGTTAAAAACAAGTGTAGAGCGTGAATGAAGAGGATGAGATGTTGAGTGGTGAAGCCACAATTCGAGATGAAATCAAACAGTTTGGGCGCCTGAAAGTCAATACGAATGGTTAAGGAAGGGTTAATTATTAGCTATGCCTTTAGTTATACATTATAAATAGATAAAAAAAATCTTCTGGCATCTAATGACACTGGTGGCCAATTCAAAGCTTTCAGTCACATGACTCGCCCGAAGCCCTGGAGGGCAAAACAATGTTCAAAAACGACAGCGCGTAATGAAACCTCTGCGGACATTAAATAAATACTCATTTATCTCACCTGTCAGCGACCGAGAAGGAGAGATACTGAAACAAGCTAGAAGTGTTGGGCACTTGTGACCCATATACAGCATCGGATTCAGTATTTAAGCAATTACACACCCCCAGGTCCTTGCTGACAATAAGCAAATTATTACTGGACAAAAGTTTTTTAACTGCCTCGACAGATTAAAAACTATTTTTATTTGAAAAAGTTTTTTTTTTAAATGTCTAAAAATTAAATAATGCAACAGTGTATGCCTTCAATTTAACATTAATTCATTCTGATCACGGCAGCTAGGACAACAAACCACATCAAACACGTAGCATTTAGCTACGTAAAGATCCGATTTATAGCTAAAACTATGATAATTAATAAACAGATAAATACACGTTTGTTCAATTGACTGAGGCTTGAGTATTAATTACTACTTACCGCTGATGAAGTGTTCACTACAGATATGCGTATATTTGGAGGGCTGCCATGGTTTGTGCTCCCCAGGGACAGAGTTGCACTTGACAGCGCTGATCCAGAGATTTCTCCTCTCAGGGTTTTCTTTTTCGGATGGAATGCGATAAAAACACAATCCCGGTTTTCCTCCCCGACAGTTCGCACATCCAACCGCACAACAACTGTCCGGCATTGTGATAAATGTTATTGTTTTCTTGCGTGTCCTATAGCGATTTTAAGGCTGTAGGTGGCGGGCAATAGTGGTGGGGGAAAAGATCGATTCTTAGATGCATTGCGATTCGGGGGTGGACGAATCTGAATCGATTCACAAATGTCTAAATTCCGATTAATTAAATGTTAAATAACGTAAGATAGATGGAACGAAAAAAAGGCGGACCTCAAGTGCTGCAGGGCGTCGTCACCTGTACGCTTTACGGTGAGCACACAACACACCAGCATGGCTAAGTGTGAGATCCACACCCCTCCATGTGGACTGAAAGCTAACGTCTGGGAGCACTTTGGCTTTTACAAACTAAACTGGACAAGAGTCACGCTATATGCATGTTGTGCCACACGAAGGTTAAATACTTTGGTAACACCACAAACATGAGGAACCACATCACACGTTTCCACCCGAGGGAGGAGGGGAGGCGCCCGGCTGTTGTTGTGGCACAAAATTCAACATTTTATTTTTATTTTTAACAAAGGGCAGCCTGTTTATGTTATTATTGTTCACTAACATTACTATTGTTGAGCTGTTGGTACAAAAGTATACATTCTGCTTGAAACTAAGAGCAGCCTTTTCATTGTTCTTTATTTTTACTTAAGTCTGAAAGCACTTTTGCTGAGCTGCCAAAACAGATTTACATCTTAAATTTTTTTATTAGAAGTGCTGTTGTTTATTAAGTCTGAATGCTATATTGCACATAGAAAGCAGATTTAGTTAACATTTTTTTCTTGAATATGTGAATAAAAACACATTTTCATGTTTGTGATTCATAAATGTTTTAAAAGCCAAAGATGATGCTACTTTTTGTTCATCACAATACAGTTGCAACTTTCTACACAGTTCCACTGGTTAAATAAAGGACAGTGGAAATAATCTCAATACATTGTTTCTCAATATTACTGTTTTTAAAAACACCAAGAGGTGAGTAGTTACACAGTGAGACAAAAAAAAATGTTGTGGAAAAAACAAAATTGATAATCGTTTTAAAATCGAATCGTAGCCCCCCGAATCGTAATCGTGAGATGCTTGAAGATTCCCACCCCTAGCGGGCAAGCGTTATCACCAAGCATTATCAATTAGTCATATTTACTAGCTATAGAAAAGTTCCATCGTCCATTTAATGCAAAGGACTAAACTAGATTTTAAGTAAAAATGCAGCTACTTTCAAAACATGCAACAAATAAAATTACGACAAAATACTTTGAACGTTTTCAAAATTATTTTAATGAAGACATTAACTTGTGAATTTATGAGCTTAGGTTAATCCTGGATGGTATGAAGTGAAGTGAGACTCTGTTTATTTGTCTGTTCGTTAATGGTGGACATGGGAGTTAACAGTTGTATATATCGTTTCCAAACAATGATCGTTGTAACGCAAAAAATTGTAAATGTTTGCTTTTCATCTTTTCAATACAGTCACAAATCAAACAGCTGTGGCAACAAATCTCTTTAAAATTTACATTAACTGAGAGAAAAGAAAGGAGACCCACCCGCCATCCCACCCGAAACCCACGGACTTGATTGTGTTCATTTTTAAAGAGCGTATACTGTGATTACAACGGATTCCCGACTAAACAAAAGCTGCACATCAAAATCTTGGATACAACAAAGATGCAACTTACACAATGTAAAACACCAGATTATAGCCTTATAACAGATGAAAAAAAGATTATACATCGATAAGTGTGATATTTGTAAATTACATTGTTCATTATTTATCCAGGAATTATCCCTATTTGAGTCTAACTATCATGAATATTGGCATAAATATTTGTCACAAACAAACCTACATGTAAATATACCTGAGATCCAATTTGAGAACTTAAATGGTTTCTTATATTCCTAAACATTATGGATTATCCAAAAAATGATCTCGGACTCTTTAAAGACCAAAGTGATGATTAAAAAAAGTCCAAGTGGTCTGAATGAGACTTAGATAATAAAGAGATATTCACTGTTTATAATATAAAGAGACTTTACTTTAATCCAGCACGATGAAACCTTTTTTATAAGGGAAAGGAAAGTGATAGTTTTCATTAAAGCGTCAACTTTAAGATTTTAATTATAACACTTCAAACTTTAAAAACTTGACTTTGTTTTTCTTTATAAGACAGGTTGTTGTGATACATTTCAAGCCGTGAGTTTGAGCTCATGCACTTGAGTCCACTTCTTATCACCCACCAATCTGTTCTGACCTTTTCTGCTCCAACTTCCAATTTTTAGCAAGTTTTAAAAACATGTTATTTTCTACCCGAGGGATATTTACCGCGTGAACTAAACAACATCAAAGTAACTGACTTTAAAAGTTCGACCGACTCCAAGTTTTCTGCTTTGACACCAAATAAATGATAGAAAATGAGTTTTAAAAGTGTTATTGTTTATTAAGTTTTCATATTGTCTGTTTTTTTCTGTCAGATTTGAAAAGAATCAGAAAGTTTTGACAGTGTTTTCATAATTAAAGTCATTTTCTGATGACAGCCGCTCAGATTTCTTCACAACAAACACAACAAGCTTCATTTTTTCTCCTCCCTCTCGTCTCTGCTGGTGTGAACTTTTGTCAGTGACAAAGATATTTTTCCTCCTGCAGATGAATAAGCACATCCAAAGCTTGAGTCTGACTTTCTTCTCCGGGTGTTGTTTCTTTTCTGCCTCTGTTTGTTTTTGTCCTGAAGAAACTCGGGTGATAAAAGAGGAATTGGAATCTGGATCAGACCGAAGCCGCAAATCATTCCTGGCACTTCATTTACCTCTGCTCACAGTTTTTATTGCCTCTTCTGTCGACTCATTTGTTTCCCTCATGTTTAATAGAAGAAGGGGAGCCGGGTGTGCTGGAGCCTGAAATTTCTCTCTCCAGGTTCTTTGTTATTCCTCTAAAAAGTCTTCACACAGACTCTCAGTCCCTGTTCTCTTTACTCACTGAGGTACAGGGATCAGCAGGGCTTCACTTTGAATACTTTAGACAGGGAAACACGGCAGAAAAGACAGTTTCTATAACAGGGATCAGGCCACCAAGACCGGAGCCCATGGCTCCTCCAGGGGTCTAAATTCAGTACTTTTATAGGCACCAACCAAATTCTGTCAGTGGAACCAAGCACTCATTCACGTAGAGCAGTGGTTCCCGACCTTTTCCAATTCAGGGCCCACTTTTAAGTCTCAAAATTTTTTCACAGCCCACCTCTGACCATATAATTATGGGGGCTGTATAGTGCCTTGTTAGTGCTTGATTTGTAACAAAGACCCGAAATGTAAGAAAAAAAATGTAATAAAACCCGAAATGTGATAACTGGTCAATGATGTAACAGATGCTGAGCCCAGAAGGTAAAAGTCATTTCCCACGATATAACAACTTGTTAAATGTTGGGTCAGTGATTATAGTCTTGGGATATACAACATTTGTTTAATCAAATTTCAGGGTTTTGTTAGATTTGGGGTCATGTTACATGTTGGGCTTTAACTTTCCCTCTTCAAGGACTTGTCTTATATACAAACGTTTGAACATGTTGAATATCCTCACAAATGTAACCAAGTTTTAATATTTAAACATTATTCTGTACATTTGTATCTTTATATAATTACCCTTCATTAAAACTCAGACTATTTTGAAAATGATTTGGTGGCCCACTTGCAATATCTCCACGGTCCTCCAGGGGGCCACGGACCACAGGTTGGGAATCACTGACGTAGAATCAAATGGTTCCATGTGTCGGAACTTAAAATATGGATGCACAGAAATAAAAATCCTTGGCCAAAACTGAAAACCACAATTGAGGAAACCAAGGCTGAAAAGCAAAAACTGAATGATGGAATAATAAACTATTGTGCCAATTGTTTGTACCATTTCAAAGTTCAGAGCAGAGCTGGAGTGTTTTTTATCTTTTTTACATGATGGGATGCAATTTCTGTCTCTATGAAGTTGTACATTCACATTTCCTCTCGACTCTCTCACTGTAGTGTCCTCTGCTCCAACCATAGACTGTATAATGAGTGGACGTAACGACGTTCGGCTCTAACTGAAGCCTCCAGCAGATGCCCCGTCCCCTGGTGTCTGGCTGTAGTATAGGTCATAAGCCCCGCCCCCTGGTGTCTGGCTGTAGTATAGGTCATAAGCCCCGCCCCCTGGTGTCTGGCTGCAGTATAGGTCATAAGCCCCGCCCCCTGGTGTCTGACTGCAGTATAGGTCATAAGCCCCGCCTCCCCATGTATTCCAGATATGAGCCGGGAAAACTTTAAAAAATTATGATACCTCGTAGAAACGTTTCTCTCATCTTTACTCTAAGGTGGTATGACGATGTCATTTGGCTGCATGGTGTTCAGGTGTTTTTTTTTCTGAGAAGTTAGTTTCTCATTAGTTATTGGACGTTAAAAACCGCGATTTAAGTTTCGTTTTACGATAGTTGACAGCTGCCGTTCGTGAGTAGTTTTTATCGGGGATATAAGAAACTTCGGGAAAGAGCCAAAAGGAGACTAAACCTTCTGAAGAAGAAGAAATAAATATTTTTATTTCTCTTTTTTACTTGGCTCCACCGGAAATTGTCTACTGCGCAGACTCTGGCTGCACAATGGCGGCTAGAGAAACGGGGTTTTTGGCTTCAAAATCGTAGAACGGTGACAGGCGGAAGCACGCTGTCCATTCTATATACAGTCAATGGCCCTGACGCACACATACGCACCAACCTGCATACACACACTTACATGAACACACTCTTTATCACTGATAGAGAGTTGGGATAACGACAAGAAACAAAAAAAAACTTTTCAAATCACTTCCTCTCATCTCTATCCCCGTACTGGCTGCTGTGTTTACATACGTCACCACAATTTTCTGTTTTAACCGTGTTGTTTTGGTGATGAAAGTCTTTCAGCAAAAACTGAATATGTGCTTTTGAGCCATTTTCGGCTGAAAATATTCGATGCATCCCTAACTTGAGTGCATCTTTGTTACTGTTAGGAAGTGGCAGAGTTGGTGATTTTCTGTTCTGGACATGAACATGAAGTACGTACAACTGTGTTTTAATTTGTGTATTATGAAGAAAAAACACTGCCCCTGGTTCCTGTTTTTCTTGTTTCCTTTTGTCCAGTCTTCCTCTTGTTCTGGCTTTAGTGATTTAGAAAGAGCAGGAAGTCACACACAGAGGTTCATCGTGGGTCAAAGCAGCGTTTGAGCCTCCGCTCTGATCTCCTCCCTCACCTCCTCGGTCAGAAAAGAAGCAGAGATCAGTCAGAGATTTGATGCTCCTGCAGCTGTTAGCTCCTCTGTGATCTTCTTCCTCTCTCTGACTGATAGCTTTCATAACTCCTCTTCTTCACGCTTCATCCCTGACACTTTCCGTCTGAGCAGAAAAACGCGTCTGCTCAGATTCTGCAGTTTGGCTCCAGGCAGAGGAGAAAACCCACGCTTGTTACTTTAATCTGCACATCATCGGCTTTTTATTGTACGTGGAGTAATTGGATTTGAGAATAAACTCTGTCAGATCAGCTGCTGGATGATCTGTTACGGGCTTAACAAAGTGACACACGGCCGCGGTGAAACCTCCGCTGTGGGAGGTTGGAGTCGAGGTTTCTCTCGCTGTAATCAGACCAAATTGAGCTTTCACACTTCAGCAGAACACACACCTACAAAAAGGCTTTAAAAAGGAGACAGATACATTTTCAAGGAGATTCTGTGACAAAGAAAGACTGAACACAAACATCCTGCAGGGATCAGGTGACCTGGTTTTGCTTTCTTGCAGAGTCGTGTTCCGATGTCTAACTGTGTTCAAGAAGCTGTAAGAGAAAGAAAACTCACTTGGTTTCAGCAGCGTCTCTGTTTACTCTCTCATCTTTTTCCTGTCATCTTGAATACTCTGCTTTTTTTCCTGACAATGCTTGAGCAGTGATTGGTCCAAACTGCTTTTTTAATAACAGCTTTCATTGACTCATCTTAACTGGGCCAAGCTTTAAGTTTAATTTGACCTGTTAAGTCTTCAGTTTCAGTATATATTCGTCCTTTATTTATGTTGGAAACTGCAAAAAATAAATGTTTTTCAAGATGTTTTTAAGACTATTTTTAAGATGCAAGTGTACTGAGCTTTAGCTTTTACACACGTAGCGAATGCACAGTCAAAATTTGGTTTCGTGAGACTTTACTGTATAAACTTAATTTACTGTTATTGGAATTTTTATCTCACAGGGGGACTGTATAACATGCACTGCAAAAACTGAAATCTAAGCAAGTAATTTAGTCTTATTTGTAGTAAAAATTGTCTTATTGTTCTTAATTTGAGCCACATTCACCAGACCAGGTCATAAAAATGTCTTATTTCAAGTTTTTTAAGACAAAAATGAGGTGTAAATTGCTTGTAACAAGTAAAAAAAATCAGCCAATGGGATAAGACGAATTCGCCCGGGAAGTTTCTTGAAATTAGAAAGATGTCTTAAAACAAGAATCTTTTATCTTATCCCATTGGCAGATTTTTTTTTACTTGTTACAAGCAATTGATGCCTCATTTTTGTCTTTAAAAAACTTGAAATAAGACATTTTTATGACCTTGTCAAGTAAATGTGGCTCAAATCAAGAACAGTAAGACAAATTTTAATAAAAATACGACATAATGACTTGCTTAGATTTCAGTTTTTGCAGTGTGGACCACATGCTTGGGTTGGATGAAAACTGGCATTAATATCTCAATATTTTAGGCCGTATCTTGATATTTAGCCACAGAATTGAGATGATAATTTGATACAGAAAATCAAACCAAAATGGCAATTCTTGGTATGTATTGATATTTTTTTCTGTGATTTAATTGTGGTGTCCCCCCAAAGCATTACAGCATTGCTTTCCTGTTGATTTCCTTTCTTGCAGCACAAACTTGCCTCTTTGATTTTACAGTAATGCATTAATTTTGATATAATATATGAACATACTGAACCTAAAGTTGCAAAAAAAAAAAGCAAAATTTGAGTCGGAAATAGTTTGATTTTTCTTCACTGTGGAAACCACAAACATGTAAAAAAAAATATTTATAGCCTAGAATGCAAAAATAAATTGTGAACTGTAAAACCAAATGTACAAATTTAGCAAACAACACAGTTAGATATAACTATTTGCATTAAAATACCTATAATTTCTCAGGCAGTTTTGGATAACTATTGCTCTGACACACCAAACAAAAAAATTCAAAGTTGAAAATCAATCAAAACTCTTTTCGTGCATGCCTGTTTCTCTCCCAACCCCATAACTCCCAAAACTTCTCCCCTCGCTATGCAACCATATAATTTTGTGATCAGCCGATGGGTACTACCAAACAATAGGAAAGTAGTGTCATTTTTATCTGTTTGATTTTTTTTTGTTTGTTTCTAGCTGGCACTTTTCCACAGCACTCAACACAGAATCATTTCTTTTTACTGTTTCATCCTGCAGCAAACACGTGCTACATAATTTCGATTTTTCTTACAGAACACAGTTTGCTTTTAGTCATCTGACACTTTGAATCTAAACACTCTCCAATTTATCGAGCCATTATTTATCTTTGACCGACCAACTCTTCTGTGGTGGCGGCTATGACCCATGTGTTGTAAAAGCTTGCGGCGTGAGTGAAGAATTATATTACTAAATGTTAAGCAAAATGAACCATATTACTCTGTGTTCAATTTTGCATCTTGTCAGACAACCAGAGTCACAGATCCTTACCCCAGTGATGATCCTCTCCTGGTTCATGTTGGGCTGTAAAACCTCAAACCTGTTGACTTCTGGTCTGGCTCCACTCATTATGTCAGGTTGTTGTTGGAGTTGAGTTAAACACCATGTGGTTTTGATGTGCTTTGTTTTATTTTGAAAGTCACTGGGCAATTTTAGGTGGTGTGGGTGCACAACTTCCTGTCTGGCTCAATCCGCTCTATGGTGAAATGATGCGTCACAGCTCCGGCATCCTGCAAAAATAGGATTGTTATGTATCTGCTGCAACCTGCCGGAGCAGGGATGCAGCAGAGGATCCAGTTTAAGTTGTCACATTGACTTGAATAGAAACTTCTCTTTTGCTGAGATGGAAATGCATCTGGTGTATTTGGCCGTCAGGGAGATGTTGTTGAATCTAATTTTCAGGCTCGCTTGTTACTTGTTAATTCTGTTACTTTAATATAAGGTGGGGGAGGACCCCCATTTCTACTGCATAAGTACTCATTCTAGGTCTCCTAATTCTAAGACATTTACCCATGAAAAAATGATGAAAAGAGGAGTCCAAATCAGCAGGAGAGTCCATCTAGCTTGAATCCAGAAAAAGTTTATTCAACTCTAGCCATCTTTAACAAAGCTTCTGGGTTGAAAGATTTGCAGCACGTTAAACATTTTGTACCAACTGATAAAACTAAACAACATGAACAACGACTGAAAAGAAACCTCTTGCATTTCCTAAACCTTCTAACAAAACTCTTATTCTAAAAACCCTCATCCTTTCTTCCAACATAACCTCTCCATCCCAAAAACCTGTGTACCAGAAAAGCCCCCTCGTGTAAAAGAGCCCCTCTCCCTTAAAAACCCAGTGGACGTCCCTTCTCCAGTGGTGATTGGCTGTCATTTGGTGCAGCAGGGCCTTGTAGGGGGGACAGGATACCACCTGATCAATGAGGAGAAGTACAGATAATATCTGGTATTGCATCTTACAAGTTTGGGTCCATGAAGTCAAATGAACATCAGCAAATTGACAGTGTAAACCTGGAATTGAAGGAATTACTCAGGACCTGTTAGGATCTTCAGAATGTGTTCAAGTTTAACTTTTACAGAGAACATTGAAATCGTCAGAGTCCAGAAATCTGTGGGTCAGCTCAGCTGCTGTGTGCTTTGAATAGCCTGGACACAGGAGAACAACATTTTTTGTTTATGGCCTTGTCTTCTCCTGGAGACAGCCTTCTGACAAACGCGACAGCTGGCATCTATATGTAAGGATATCTGGGAATTTACCCTTGAGTAGGTTAAATTGCTTACTTTAATCAAAAAAATCCACAACAATGTGATCTGTAGAAAGTCACTCCAGTGATTGGCAACTGCAGGTTAAACCAAGATGACTCACTGTGAATTTAATGTTCTGAGCTCTTTACAAATGTAGTCTGATGATTTTCTCTTTATTCAAAGATCAGTAAAATGTACATCACTTCATCTCTGGCTTCAAATGTGTGTTGTAGTTTATGAAATGTTCCAACCATGAGCTGAAGCTGAAGAGGATGGAGGCATTTTAATATTGAGCTGAAACATGTTTTATGCATGGAGCCACATACGAGCAGATGATCCACGGCTCCTCACCGCTAACCTGAGGCCTCGCAGAGAAGAGTGAAAGAACATTTTCATGGAAATGACACAGGATTTAACATTTACCTGAGGAATCTCATAATCCTGTTTTTTTTTTTTTTAGAGCAGGTTATCACCACATCATGGTTTTTAAATCCTCCTCACATCAAAAATCAACCTTCACTTCATCTCATTCTCACAGCCTTGATATATTATTGACTTCACAGTAGCTCAATTTAACAGAAAGTTCTGGAAAATTTAACAAACCTTGAACACGTGTCAGCGGAAGTTTGTAATCCAAGGTTATCAAGGTGAAATTAAATCAATAGTGTTTATTTTTGTGTATCAGCAGTTTTAAAGTGTTTGATTGTTTCCTTGTGTTTTTTCCTGTTGGTGTATTTCCTGTTTTTTAGCTCGAGTCTCATTCCTCCACGATTCATCCAGAGCGTCAGAGTCAGTTTTTTGTCAGAGGACTTCACACCCACTCAGAGCTAACGTGCTGCTTCAGCTTAAGCTGGATGAATCATCTCCGCTGGTGCAACCCCAAAGGTTTAGAGTGTAAACTTGGTCCTGAGTTAGAGAATCATTTACACCAGAAAACCTCTAAGCTGAAGCAAAACTGCTGCAACACGGAGCAGGAGATTTTTTTTTCCTTGTATACAGACTTAGAAAATAAAATCAACGTTGTTTTATGAGTCTGTTAAACCAGGATGTTAATTTAGCCGTGCAGGTTTGGTGTTGAATTAGGTTTTTAATTCTTAAATTCATGATTTATTTGTACGTTTAAGCTGATTTTTGTTTGAAGTTTAAGTTGTTGAATTTTGTACCTGTTTCACTTTTTTGCCCTTAAAAGAAAAAATTTGTCCATCCATTTATCTTTGTATCCAGCAACATTCAACCATTCACCTGTTCATCCATCCATCCATCCATCCATCCATCCATTCTTCTCATGGTCCTAACCTCCATTTTTCCATCCTTTCTTCCCATCCATCCATCCTAAATCCAATCTTCCTTGCATCCATTATGCAACCATCCATCCATCCATCCATCCATCCATCCATCCATCCTTGCATCCTTCCATCCATCCATCCATCCATCCATCCATCTCATGGTCCTTACCTCCATTTTTCCATCTTTTCTTCCCATTCATCCATCCTTGATCCAGTCTTCCTTGCATCCATTATGCAACCATCCATCCATCCATCCATCCATCCATCCATCTCCCATCCATTCAACCATCTCATGGTCCTTACCTCCATTTTCCTTCCTTTCTGCCCATTTATCCATCCTACATCCAGTCTTCATTACATCCATCCATCCATCCATCCATCCATCCATCCATCCATCCAGCCATTCAACCATCTCATGGTCCTTACCTCCATTTTTCCTTCCTTTCTGCTCGTCCATCCTTGACTCATCCTCTTTTTATCACTGCATCTATCATGCAACCATCCATCTATTTCTTTATCCATCTTTACCTCCATCCTTCCTTCCTCCCAACCTTGCATCCATCTTTCCATCCTTTTTTGCATCCCTGCATCCCTCACTCACTCAACCATCCATTCATCCCTCAGTTCTTGCCATTATCCTTCATCCCTCCATCCATCCATTTATCCATCCTTCTTTGCATCCCTACATCCATCACTCAACCATCCATCCAATTATCTTGTTCTCCCCTGTCTTCATCCATTCTTCTTTTTTATTTCTTTAGTCCTTTCTTCCATCCATTCTTTGTGGCACCCGCAACTCAACCATCCATCCATCATTCTCATGGTCCTTACCTCCATTTTTCTTCTTTTCTGCTCGTCCATCATTGATCCATCCTTTCTTCCATCTCTGCATCCCTCACTCACTCAACCATCCATTCATCCTTCAGTTCTTGCCATCATCCTTCCTCCCTCCATCCATCCAATTATCCATCCGTCTTTGCATCCCTACATCCATCACTCAACTATCCAATTATTTTGTTATCCATCCTTAGTCTTCAACCATCCCTCTTTTTTATTTTTTTCAGTCCTAACTTCCATCCATCCTTTGTGGCATCCCAGCAACTCAACCATCCATCTATTCATTGTCCATCCTTCAGTCCATTCATCCATGTCTATCCATCCATCCATCCATCCACCAATCCTTGTCTACATCAATCCTCCTCTCTATTCTTTAGTTCTTGCCTCCATCCTTCCTTCCCTCCATCATCCACCCATCAATCCACCCTTTGTTCCATACACTCTTGCATCTATCACTCCATCCATCTATCCACCTACCTCTATTTTCATCCTTGCTGACATCCATTCTTCCTTTTTCTCCCCAGTTCTTGCCTCTGTCTTTCCTTCCTTCCATTCTTGTGCCCATCCATCCACCTTCAATCTACCCTTCCCTGCATCCCTACATCCATCACTCAACCATCCACCCATCCATCCAAATCTCTCCTTTCTTTTTTCTATCCTTGCGTCTCTTCATCCATCCATTGATCCTTCTTTGCATTTCTGTATCCATCACTCACTGTCCATCTACTCATCACCTATCATCCCTCCATCCTGCACTGATTCATCCTTTCACCTTTTCCATCTTAAACAATTGAGAAACTCAGTGATCATAAAACAAAAACCACAATTTTTCACTAGCTGCTCCTTCATTAAAAGAAGAAAAAACAAATTTTGTTTTTGTTCGACAAAGACTTTAAGGGGATGTTTGTGTTCTAGATAAGAAGAAGAAAGAAAGAAATGAGATTTAAAAACAAATTTCTGGTAGGATTATTGGAATCTTCACTCATATTTCCTTCCAATAATTAGAGAATAAATCTTTTTGTTTGTGTGTTTTGCAAACTTTCGCAGGCTCTGTGAAACATTTTGGGGATCATATTTCATGTGACACAGAGTTCATTGTCAGTTTTGTTGTTATTCTCTTCTCTCGGCAGCTGAGGCCACACTCATGGAGCAGCAAACACTGCGTCTCTGTGTCTTTAATCTCCTGACTCCGAGCCCGGCGCTCTGCTGGCGTGTAAATAATTTAGTGAAATTTTAAAGCTCCAATTAATTCCAGCAGCAGGGAGGGAGGAAGTCTCCCGCTGATGGATTCATTAGTAATAATGGCTGACATTTGTGACTCCAGACGAAATAGAGGAGAGCCTATAGAATCCAGAGAGCAGGCGAGGGACGCCGCTGTGCGCCTGATGACCACATTCAGAGCTCAGATCGCTCATTTCAGGCTCTGAACGCACAGACCTGCACGGGCCTGATGGTTCAGTTTGTGAACGTTACCTCAGATTAACCTCTAAAAGTTTTTATTATAGTTTACACATGAAGCGCTTTATGTGTGAAAGGGCTGAATAATTTATCCACAAAAGAGAAAAGGATGAAGTGAGAGTGAAAGTGAAGCTGGGTTTGATGAAGAAAAAATGTGTGATGTTTCTTTAATCCTCCTTTTTTATACATCCAGAAGTTTAACTGTGACCACAGATCACTCTGATTGTTCCATGATGCATCTGATCAAAATTTAAACACCAGTTGGAAAAGGCTCTAATTTACATTTTAGTCTTTTGGGGAAAAAAAGGAGCGAGACAAAAAAATGAGACAACAATTTAAGTAAAACCCATCATCACTGCTGAGGTTGGACGCAGTAAAACAGACATTAAGAATTTATTCAAAGATCCTGAGGGTTATGTATGGAAGCCTAATTCTGCTTGGTAAAACAATAATATGAAAACCTGACTCAGTTGAATTTTTTTCAACCCATGTCAAGTCAAATTTTTTTTTTTAAAAAGTCCGAATTTTGAGGTAAAAAGTCAAAATTTTTATGTAAAAGTTGAAAATTTTAAGTACAAAGTCAAAGTCCTGAGGAAAAATTCAAATTCTTGAGAAAAAGTATCAACAGTCTTGGATAAAAAGTCCAAGTTATGAGACAAAAAACTCAAAATTTGGAGACAAAGTAGAAAATTTGACTTCTGGTAGAAATTTGCTCCTTTTGTTCTGGAACAAAAAGTCAAGTAGTCGACTCAAAATGACGGCGTCTGATAGAGAAGAGTCAAAAAAGTCAAAATTACTAGGAAAAAAGTCAACAGTTGGAGATCAAAAGTCAAATTTTTGAGGCAAAAGGTCAAAATTTTGGAATTAAAGTCAAAACCTGCAGCCCAATAACCATCAGACGGCATCTGAGAGAGAAGAGCTTTAAGAACAAAAACCTCTTCAACTAAACTGTATGTCAACAGTTTGAGATCAAAATTTTGGGATAAAAAGTCTCAATTTGGGGATTGAAGTCAAAAGTTGGGATAAAAAAGCTCATTTATAATGAAAAAGTCCAGAGTTTGAAGTAAAAAGTCAAAGTTTCAAAGCAAAAAGACTAAATTTGGGAATAAATTTTGGCCAGGCCTTGCTAGAGAAAGAGATGATTTGATCTAAAGCAACCTGCCTGGTTAGATAAAGGTAAAGAGAATAAAAACTCAAAAAATAAGACAAAAATATCAAAATTGGAGTTTTATCGTCAAAATCAAGAGATAAAAAAGTCTGAATTATGTGATTAAAGTCAGAACTTTCTGGATTAAATGTAAAAGTTTGGGGACAATGTCTCAATTACTTGGAAAAAAGTCAATTTTTTTAGATCAAAAGCCAAGATTTTGGGATTATGGTCAAAATGTAGTTATAAAAAGTTGAAATTGTGACGTACAACACTTAACTGGGCTTTAGGTTTTGTGACAAAAGTGTTTGGTCTGAGAGAGAAGAGCTTTAAGAACAAAAACCTCTTCAAAGGCCTCGTCTCCTTCCACTAAATCGCCCGTTTGGACTTTGACAGAGAGCATCATGGGACATTGAAAGGAGGAAGAAAGTTTGATTCTCTGAGGAGAAAAACTTGAACCTTGATGGTCCTGATGGCGTCCAACGTTACTGTCATGACGAGGAGATCCCACTGAGATGTTTTCTAGGCGGCACAGTGGAGGGGGGGGGGCATCATGATCTGCTTTTTCTGAACAATGGAACAATGGAGCTGACGGTTGTTCAGGGGCGTCCTTCATGACTGAGGGCCCTGCTCTGTCTGATAATGACAACAGGACAACGCTGCAGTTCACAGTTCAGGAATAATCTCTCTCTTTTGGATCATCCTGCGTGTTCCCCTGATCTAAATCACAGTGAGAATATTATGGGATGGATGGAAAGGGAAGTTTCCATCCATCCATGAAACTTTCAACCAGCTGATGAAAAGACATATTCAACAATCCAAAATGGAAATTACTGCACTTTTCCAGCTGGTATTATTGATAATTGATCAGGCGTGTGTACATCTGTCCATCCTTTCATTACATTCATTCATTCATCATTTATCTTACCTGGAGTCCATCTATTCATCCCTCATCCATCTCTCATCCTTGCATCCATTTATTACCCACATTTCTGCATAAGCAGGAGGCAAACAATGGATTGAGAATAGAGCTCTGTGATCCATCATGTCCAAGTTTAAACCCTTTTTTTATCACCAACCCTCATATACATGTATGATATGGATGAAATATTTCCACCAGGGTTTTGTACCTGAAAGCAGCTGGTTGTGTTTCAGGATGTCTTTAACCTGTATTATTGGGCGGGTAGGGGGTGGGGGTGGGGGGGTGGGGGGCATGAGTGAGTTGCACAGTTCAGGGTGTGTGGATGGGGGAGGGGTTATCGATCCAGGCTCTGAGCAGGTCTGCACGGGAGGTCAGAGCTTCCAACAGACTGACAGGATGTTCAGAGCCACTGAGGAGGGTGTGACCTTTACACACACACACACACACACACACACACACACACACACACACACACACACAGTCACTCAAAAGCACCACTACCTTGATCATTACTGGGCAATTAATCACTGAGATAAAATCACAACATGACCTGCTGCAATATTCTAATCCCAGACAGTGCAATATTTCTTTAACCTCAGAATAACAGATAAAACTGTTTTGCAGTTGATGTTTTCTGCTTTACACCACTGTTACTTCACCATGGACACAAAATGTTGAAAACTATGTTGGTAAAAGATGAAAATCAAAGTGGTATAAAGTGGCAAATACGGCAAGAAGACGCAATAAAATGAGTTTTATGTGGCAAAAATGGTCAAGGGTGAAAAAAAAAATTACTGGAAAATTGGCAAAAAATTGGAAATTATTCATGAAGTATACAAATTGGTACAAAAGGGGCAAAAGGAGTGAAAAATGTCAACAAGAATAAGCAATTGAGATGAGTTGTAAGTGGCAAAAACGGTCAAAAGCAATGAAATTTGACTGGAAAAGAGGAAAAACACTTGTAAAATTGTTGGAAAGTAGCAAAAAATGAGCCAAAGGAGGCAAAAAGAGTCATAAATAACTACTTGAATAAGCAACAAAAATAAGTCTTAAGTGTCCAAAATGGATAAAAGCTACAGAAATTGACAAGAAAGTTGTCATAAATTGAAATTATATAGAAAGTAGTAAAAAGTGGTCCATAAGAAGCAAAAAGGGTGAATAATGACTAAAAGAATAAGCACTAAAAATGAGTTTTAAGAGGCAAAAATGGTCAAAAGCAAGAAAATTGAAAAAAAAAAAAAAAATAGGAACATATTCTGAAAGTAGCAAAAATCGGTCCCAAAGAGGCAAAAAGTGAAGAATGACCACAAGAGAAGCAATTAAAATGAAACATAAATGGCAAAGATGGTCAAAAACAAAAACATTTGACAAGAAAATTGGAAAAAGCCTTGGAAAATACTCATAAAGTAGCAAAAGAGGCAAAAAGTGAAAAATGGCCACAAGACAAGCAATTAAAATGGTTAAAAGCAAGAACATTTGGTTGGAAAGGTCGGGGAAAAAAATGGAAAATTGTTGGAAATTAGAAAAAAAAAAGGTCCAAAAGAGACTAAAAGAGTGAAAAATTACCACAAAACTAAGCAATAAAAATAAGTTGTAAGTGGCAAAAATGGTTAAAAGCAAGAAAATTTGGTAAGAAAAGTGGCGAAAAAAAAAGAAAAATCATTGGAAAGCAGCAAAAATTGGTCCATAAGAAGCAAAAAGGGTGAAAAATGACTAAAAGAATAAGCACTAAAAATGAGTTTTAGGAGGCAAAAATGGTCAAAAGCAAGAAAATTTGAAAAAAAACAAAACTTGGAACATATTCTGAAAGAAGGAAAAATCGGTCCAAAAGAGGCAAAAAGTGAAAAATGACCACAAGACAAGCAATTAAAATGTTTAAAAGCAAGAACATTGTGTTGGACAGGTTGGGAAAAAATACGGAAAATTGTTGGAAATTAGTAAAAAAAAGTCCAAAAGAGACTAAAAGAGTGAAAAATGACCACAAAAATAAGCAATAAAAATAAGTTGTAAGTGGCAAAAATGGTTAAAAGCAAGAAAATTTGGCAAGAAAAGTGGCGAAAAAAAAAAGAAAAATCATTGGAAAGCAGCAAAAATTGGTCTATAAGAGGAAAAAAAAGGTGAAAAATGAGAAAAATTGACATTGTGGTGCTGTAAATAATGTCAATATTCATCTGCAAAAATGTGTTCGTTTAACAACTCAAAGAACAGGGAACCTAAAAACAATTGAACAATAAAGAGCAATTGCAACATCGGGACAAATAACCGCAATTAGATTATTTTCTCTAATCCTTCAGCCCTAACCTTGATTCAGTTTTAAATGATCTTTTTTCTGCTGTGAATCTTTTCCCTGGCTAGACATGAGCTGCTGCTTCTGGAAAATTCTGCCTCTAATGTAAAAGTTAGGAGGGTGTATTTATATTTAAGTGTATCAAGTGTAAGAGCTTCAGTTTGATTTGACTTTTCCCTCAGACCTCTCAGCACTCAAAGATAATTTGCGACCGCAGCGAAGTCATTTATGTCGTCAACAAGTCGACACATTTGGACTGGATGGGATCATTTTTTTTCTGTAAGCAAACATCAGAGCTGCATTCATGCCCGCTCCATTTCAGCTCTGATAGAAAACAATCTGAGAGCAGTAATCAAAGTGGCATGGAAAAATAATCTGTGCTGTTAAATGAGCCTCTGGCTCCTCCATTAGTCCGTCTTCACTCGCTCTCTGTTATTAAATAATCATCATTTCTCTGATGGAGGCGAGCGGCCGACGTGTGAAAGGGAGAAACAGTCACATCATGACGGCGCCAGAAAGACACAGATGTTTTCCTGTTTGGTCACTGTGGGATGATTCTGATCTTTGACACCTCAAAGCTGATTGTTGTTTTTTGATGCTTGAACAGTAACTGGATTTACCTCACACACTTAAATAGAGTCTGATTAACCATTTATAACCCAACAAACCATGTCTCCAAACATGTTGCAGAAAGAAAACAGCGCTCTGGGACATGTTGAAAACACAATATGAGAGTTTAACATCATATATTTTGCATTCAGAAAGGACGATCGATCTGTCTTGCCTGGATCTAAATCAAAAATGAACATGAACATTTCAAAGGCAACATTAACCCTTTGTTACATGAATTATGAAAGTCAGTTTCAGGATTTTCCTTTGAGTGTTTTTATTTGTCTTAAAAGTTACCCTGGCTACCAGAACGTCATTTTCCTGAATGATCAGTGTTTTTACCAGCTACATAAGAACGATAATAAAACATCTCAAAATATCTTAGTTTGTATAAAATTTGAAAAAATATTTTCACCTGTAGGCTGCCATTGTTGTTTACGCCGCAGTAACGTCTGGGTAGTGACGTCATATGGTTGCACCGGGCTGGATCTCATACAGGATCATATAAGTCCTGGAGCGGACTTCAGTGGTTTCCAGAGGAAGTTTTGTGGGTTTGTGTTGGAAAATAGTCGGCACAGCATTTGGCTTTAGTCTCCGTTTATAATGACCCACACCTGTCAGCTCTTTCATCAGCATGGGCCGGCTAAATGCAGCAAATGCTTCTGGGGAGAAGTGGCCAGAACATAGCCGCGGCTCCATGGGAAGTTGTTTACGCCCACAAGCCATTTCCCACAACTTCCTTCTTTTCTTGTCTTTTGTGAAGCTGTGCAGACTAACATCAGTCTCCTTGTTTCCTTTGGACTGAAAAGTTCACCCAAAAGCAGCCACATGTGGCATTATTATGTTTTTTTCCCTCCTCAAACCTCGTGACTTACGGCGACTAGTAGTGAGGAAACGGCCAAATCCAGATGCTCGGCACCAAGCAACCAATCTACGTCATCAACCCAGAATGCATTGCGGCAGTAAAACATGTCGGGGTTCCCTTTAAGGCATGAAAAAAAGTTTTCGGGTGTTTTTTCCTTCAAATATTTGTAAATGAGCATTCAACATAAACCAGTGTGAACTTAATGTAAATGTGACTTATTTTTGTTTTCCCTCTTTTCTTTTCTTTCTTTTCTTTTTTTATTGGTTATTCCATGTATAATCTTTTTTTTAATGCTTTGCAAAACATTTGAACTCTCTTTCATCCATTTTAACGCTGAATAATTTATAGTTTATTAGCTTTTTCACCCTCAAATGTTTGTCTATAACATTTAAAAAAATATATATATATATATGTTTTGAAAAAAAATTGAAAACATTTTTTCAGAAGAATGAAAACATCCTGACACAGGCTAATATTAACCATTGAATTTAGGAGTAAATAATTTTTAAATAGGTGTCACTGTACAGGGTTAAAAATTCAGAAAGTAGCAAAAATTGTGAAAAAAGTGACGAAAAACAGTGAAAAGTGGTAAAAATGGCTAAAGTCAACAAAAATGGGATTAAACTTGGAAATAGTTTTTTGCAAAAAAGGTCCAAAAATGGCAAAAAAAAGAGTGAAAAGCGTCAAAAATGGGCAAAACCGGCAAAAAAATACGAAAGTGAACCTAGAAAATAGCAAAAAGGTTTTAAAAATGGTCCAAAAGTGTCAAAATAGTAGGTAAAAGTGAGTAAAATGTGTAAAAATCAGTCCCAGTTGTAGTGGTAGTGGGTTGTTGTTGTTGTGCTGTGATTAATGTAACTGTTCTGCGATGTGTTTGTTTAAAAACATAGAAGATGGAAACCTAGAAATAATCTCAGTTAGATTATTTTTGCTTATCGTTCAGCCCTAGTTAATTGGATTAAGATTAGAAAACAGACTAAAATCTGTCTCTGAGTTGGTAAATCGTCATAAAACAGCCTCATTACGGTGAAATCTTGACTGTGTGCAGATTTTCCAACACTGTCTCTAAGTTTGAAATGTTGTCGTTAGAAACAGTTTCAGAGTTTCTCTTCCTCGCTCTCTCCTTCAGCAGGAGCCGTTTAATGTCTCTCTCTTCTCTGCGGTCGTGCTCACTTTGTGTTGAGTGATGCAGAGCGGTAGATTAGCAGCTTTTAGCAGGCTCCTCTGGTGGCAGCTGCATCTGTCACCTCCCTCTTCATCCACTTAACGTTTGCCCGTTTCCATCCGTCATCGTAAAGTCGACTCTCTCCACCTCGCTCCACGCTGATTTCAATTTCTCTGCTGATTTTGCTCAGAGCTGAATAAGAGTTTCCCCTGACGTTCCTCCTTGTTGAGGCTCTGAAAGCGTCACTTTTCTCTCTCCACGTCGTTACTCTTAAAGCTCGGCGGTGGTTCCTCTCCATCTGCTGTTGGTTCACGCTCCACAGGTCGATGGCTCTCAGGAGGAGGAACAGACTGACGCTGGTCACACGCTGCAGTCACAACACGTGTTTTCATTTTACCCAACTGTCTTGTGATTCATGTTGAAATAGTTTATTTATAAGGAGGAAACACACTGTAAAAACTAAAATCTAAGCAAGTCATTACGTCTTATTTGTAGTAAAAAATTATTATTCTTAATAATTGTTCTTAATTTGAGCCAAATTCACCAGACCAGGTCATAAAAATGTCTTATTTCAAGTTTTTTCTAAGACAAAAATGAGGTTTAAATTGCTTGTAACAAGTAAAAAAAAATCTGCCAATGGGATAAGACGAACTCGCCTGGGAAGTTTCTTGAAATTAGAAAGATGTCTTAAAACAAGAATCTTTTATCTTATCCCACTGGCAGATTTTTATTTTACTTGTTACAAGCGATTTAAACCTCATTTTTGTCTTTAAAAAAACTTGAAATAAATGTGGCTCAAATCAAGAAAAATAAGACAAATTTTACTAAAAACAAGACATAATGACTTGCTTAGATTGATTTTTGCAGTGCATTCACCAGGCCAGTCCAGAAAACGTCTTATTTCAAGAAATTAACCCAATTCCAAGAAACTTGATGAGCAAGTTTTCTATTTGTGGATTTGTTTTACATATTACAAGCATTTAGACGCCATTTTAGTCTTTAAATATCTTGAAATAAGACATTTTCTGAACTTTTCAGTGAATAAAAAAAGTAAAGAGTAGCGATAAAACTTAGTTATAGGTGATAAAAATCACAAGAAAAGCAAGAAAAATTGGCATTTAAGTTGGGATGAAACCTGGAAATACTTGTAAAGGAGCAAAAAATGCTCCAAAAGTGGCAAAAAAAGAGTGAAAATTGACAAAAAGCAACAACAGGAAACTTAAAACAACCCCAAAAAGTAGACAAAAATGGTGAAAAGTGGTAAAAAATGGCAGGAGCGTTGGTGTTATACATTGTAATATAATCAGTAAGATTCAATAAAATTGTCTAAAAGTGGAAAAAAGGAGTGAAAAGTGTCTATACTGCAAAAACAGAAATCTAAGCAAGTAATTTAGTCTTATTTGTAGTAAAAATTGTCTTATTGTTCTTAATTTGAGCCACATTCACCAGAACAGGTCATAAAAATGTCTCATTTCAAGTTTTTCTAAGACAAAAATGAGGTGTAAATTGCTTGTAACAAGTCAAAAAAATCCACCAATGGGATAAGACAAATTCGCCTGGGAAGTTTATTGAATTTAGAAAGATGTCTTAAAACAAGAATCTTTTATCTTATTCCATTGGCAGATTTTTCTTTTACTTGTTACAAGCAATTGAAATGAGACATTTTTATGACCTTGTCGAGTAAATGTGGCTCCAATCAAGAAAAATAAGATAAATTTGACTAAAAACAAGACATAATGACTTGCTTAGATTTCAGTTTTGCAGTGCCCTCCCCTATCTATGAATTTTTAAGCCAGTTACTGTTCCTCACAGGGAGAAGGTTCTTGGTTTTAATTATCCAACAATAACAAGCTTTTTTTTTTTACCATTATGTTCAGATTGACCATCCAGGACACTCTCATTTGGTTAAAGACACTTTCTTTACCTCAAGTCTAAGTGAAAAGTAAAATTTTTATATACGCTCCTGATCAAAATCTTAAGACGCATATGAAGTAAAAACTAGACAGAAGGAGCTTCATTAAACCTGACATTTATCTCAACTAACGTCACTTTTTCTCTCATGAAGTTGCTCCTTTTTTCTTAGGGTCGTGATCTCCTTTTAGGCATTTTTGGAAAAACTGGTCGAAGAAGAAATTAGCGGCATTGTTAACAAAGAGCAACAATGGAGGACATCCAGCAACTCTTCTACTTTGTGATCAGCTGTGGCTCTTTATTCCATAACGTAATGAAGCTTTGTTTCAGGAAAAGCTGTGTACGGGGTTGTGTGTCGTTCTTTGTTACTGCTGTTGCACGGGAAGTTACCGATCTTTTAACCAATCAACCACCGCAGTGATTATAGCCCCACCCCTGGGGTCGGTTTGGAGCAGCTTGGCACCCCAACGGAAGGGAACTGAAAAGTGGAGCGGTATGGGTCGCTTATTAGGGGACCCGTCCTGGTTTTAGTCTATGGAAACGCCACAAAATGCCGTACCGAGACGAACCGAACAGATCCGCTTGGTGGAAACGAGGCTTTAAAAATGGAATAAAAACGTTGACTTGTTCTTTTTCACTTCTGGCAACATAAACTTACAAAATGAAATGTGGGTTGTTTTTCTCCCCACTGTATTGTTAACGGTTTGATCATTAGGTGTTGATTTTTGTTTTCTGTAATCAAAAATGAGTATGAATTAACCCTGGGAGCCACGACTCAAAAAGGTTGAGAATGGCTGCTTCAGGGAACCGAAGCAGAATATGTCAAATGTTTTCTAAACCCTGAATGTTTCAGTCCAGTTTGATGTCGGCGCCTGTTTGTGTCTTCAAACGTCCTCAGCGGTCGCTTTCTCTCTCTCCTCTCTCCTCTCTCCGCTCTCTCTCTCCTTCCATTAGATGAATCATTTTCTGGCCGATGTTCTGCCGTTCGCTGTCTCAGAGCGACTCACAGGAGGAGGTGAAGCGGCGGTGGGCTGAGACGGTTTAATGTCACGCTGAGCTGCTGCTGCTTTACTCCGAGCCACTTAGTCCTCTGTCGGAGCGAAGAGCAGAAAGAAGAGCAGAAAGACAAGCTGTTAAAAGCTGCACATGTGAAGAAAGGAGAGTGTTTCTGTCTGGATGATTTCAGGGGTTAAATTTAAGAAAATAATTAAGAAAGGGTCTGCTCCAGTTTAAGTTATTCTATTAAGTGTTTAAAGTCCTTCCTGGATAACATCGTTGTGGTTTTTCAGATTGAAGGAAGAACTTGACAGCCCGTTGAAAGTTGACACTTTCCTTTTTGTTTGGCGGGTTGTGTTTGCAGCTCTGCGTCATCCAGTCCCACTTTAGGGATGTATTTATAAAACATGTGAGGAGGAGGAGGGTCTGAATGTCTGAGTTTGAGTGAGATCTTCTATAAATAACTTCAGGCGTGTAAATAAATCTAGTTGTTGCAGCTCTACAGGATGAAAAGGATGAATGTGGGCTGTGGAAATCTCTCCTGAAGATGGATGAGGGAATTTGATTCTCCGTTCAGGGAGAACATGACAACGCTGAATGATTTAATTAATCAGAATTAAGTTTTCACCCACTTAACCCAGACTGATTCTGTTACTCAAACAGGCCTGAAACTCCTGAGCTCATGTCTCTCTCTCCGTCCTCAGGGTTTTCTGAAGAGCGAGCGCGTTTCCAGGATGGTTCAGAGCGGCGGCTGCTCCGCCAATGACTTCCGCGAGGTTTTCAAGAAGAACATCGAGCGGCGCGTGCGCAGCCTCCCGGAGATCGACGGCCTGAGCAAAGAGACGGTTCTCAGCTCCTGGATCGCAAAGTACGACGCCATCTACAGGGGGGACGAGGACATGCGGCGGCAGCCTCAGCGCGCTCACCTGAGCGCCGTGTCCGAGCTCATCCTCAGTAAAGAGCAGCTCTACGAGATGTTCCAGCAAATCCTCAGCATCCGCAAGTTTGAGCACCAGCTGCTGTACAACGCCTGCCAGGTGAGAAACTCTTTTATTTATTCAGAGTGTAGTTCTTCTGGTGTCCACTAGGTGCTGCTGTGGTTTCAAATCAAAGCAAATTTCACCGTCAAGATCATGGAGAAGATTTTACATGCACTAAACTTGTGTAATCAAAACAAAACAAAACTTTAGCCCCGTTTCCATCGAGTGCTTCAGCTCAGTTTGACTCGTTACAGAACTGATTTTGTGACATTTCCTGACTAAAATCTGAACAGGTTCCTAAATAACTGACCTGTATCGTCCCACTTTTACCTTCTATTGAGGTGTCAGTCATAGTTTAAAAACACAATTATAAAACTAAACTCTTAATCATTCCCAAGGTATAAAAGCCACCCATTATATCAGTGTTTGATCTCAGAGTTTTTATTATTTTGACTTTTTGATCCCCTAATTTTGATGTTTTCATCTTGTAACTTTTTACTTTCTCTACATTTCCACAATTAAGTCATAATTTTTTGCTTTGAATCTCAAAATCTTGACATTTATGTCATAATCTTGACTTATAGATCTTGTTATGTCAGCGTTTTATCTCAAATTTCAACACTTAACTCATAATATTGCTCTTTAGGTCTTGTAATTTCAGACTATCTCATAATTTCAACATTTATCTTGTAGTTACAACTATCTTAGAATTTCCACAATCATCTAATTTCAGCATAACTCTGACTTTTTAATCTTTTAATTTCAACTGTTTTTCTCAAAGTTTCTACATTTATCCCATAGTTTTGACTTAAAATCTCAAATTTTCACCAGCTATCTTTAAATTTTGACTTTTCATCTGAAAATTTGCACATTTTTCACATAAATTCCACATTTATCAAAACATATCTCATAAATTTGACAGTTTATCCCTAAATTTTTATCAGCTTCCTAAAATTTGGACTTTTTACCCCAAAATTTCCACATTTCTCATAAGTTTGACTATTGACCTCAAAATTTCCTCAATTGTCTCATAATTTTCAACTTCTTAACTCGGAATTTCCATGTTTCTCATAACCTTGACTTTTTATCTCAAACCTCCCACAGTTGTATCATAATTTTGTCTTCTTAGCTCAGAATTTGGACTTTTTATCTCAAATTTCCATGAGTACTGAATAGTTTTGACCATTTATGCCAAAATTTTGACAGAATTTTGACTCAATATTAGACAAAAGAATCTCAACAATGCCAGCTTTTCCCTTTTTTTTTTTGTAACTTGCGTAAATGAACTTCCATACTCAGGACTTTCAACAGTTATAAAGTGTTTATTCACTGACACTTTCAGCTGAAGGTCTCCAGTTCACAGGGTCACTGTTTAAACTGGAACACCGGGAGCTGACAGAGACACACTCACACTTTCAGGCTCAAAGAAGATTTTTTAGGGAGGAACTAAACCAGATTTCCCTCAAATGATGCTGCTGTCAGGTTTATTTTCACTCCTCTCCACAGGATTAACTTCATTTGTTCTTTCATTCTGGACTCGTTAAACCCGTCACTGTTCCCCACAGTTTCTCAAACGTGATGTTTTTCCTTGAAGCCCTCAGCAGGAGTTGAAATAGAGCCTTGTTTCTGTCCTTTCCTGAGCAGCTATGATCCTCCAGCAGTTAAATCAGAGATGAAATTAGAAGTTAACTAACGGCCATTCAGGAAGGTCCGGGGGCTCATTATCTGCGAGCAGAGGTCGACATCAAGCACCAAAGCTGTCACAACGTGCGGCCGTCTTTACAACCCGACTCTGCAGTCTCCGTATGAAACAGGCTTTGGGTGAGACTTTCTTTCATTAAGCGGGCGATCAAAAGTTACACCATAACAGCTGCAGGACTTTCTGTGCCATGTTTCTCCAATTAGGCTGAGTTATTTTTGGAGGATGGCGCTCGGATGTTGCCTAATGGACTCCTAAACACTCGGGTGCAGACATTAGCGCCGACGGCCAACAGCAGGTTCGGTCCGGTGTGAGGAATTAGAGTCAGAACGAACGTGTGGAGCCAAAGTTTCCACCGTAACCAGAGCTCAGAGTCTGCTGCTGCTGCTCCAACACCTGGAGCTAAAGTGAGGTTTGGAGAGAGAACGGCATTATGGGAGTGAAGACGAGTCTGCAGATCTGCAGCAGCAGCAGTGATGGATGCAGACACTCCACACACTCATGTTTGTATTAAAACCATAAAATCAGACTTACAGCTCCTCTGCTGCTGCTGCTGCTTTTACACACACACACACACTCACAGAAACACACACACACTGTGCACTGCGCCGGATTATTAATGTGAATTGATGGATTTTTCTGGAAGCTCTGTGTTCCAGCAATGGTTTAAGTACAATACAGAGAAACAAGAACTGAATCAGGATTGATTTGTTACGATTACCCTAAAAAAAAAGAAGAAAAACATCTGAAAGAAACTCAGCTCAGTCGGCTCGACATCTTTATAGATTTAAAACTAGGAAGCAGACTCTTCAGGACTCTGAGGGAGAGCTGTGTTTCAACACTGCTTGGATGTTCACGCTCTGTTTTTTTTGAACTCACATCCAAAGTGCATCATAGAGGAATAGAGGAGGGTTTTCCTTTTTTTAGTCAAGTTAGTTTACACGACAAGGCTTTTACAGCGTTGACATTGTTTCGAAAAGCTTCTGCAGTGTCACAAGATTTATTTCCATCCAGTGTCTCATTAGTTTTTCACCAAGATCTTGCATTGATGATGGTAGAGTCTGACCGCTGCGCAAATTTTTCTCCAGAACATCCCAAAGATTCTCAATGGGGTTAAGGTCTGGACTCATGCTCCCTGTACCACTCGTTCACTATTTGAGCCCCATGAATCCTGACATTGTCATCTTAGAATATGAATATTCAGTATATTCAGGTCGTCAGCTGACCTCATTCTTTGGGAACATAATGTTGCTGAACCTGAGCAACTGCAGCAACCCCAGATCATAATACTGCCCCCACAGGCTCGTACAGTAGGCACTAGGCATGATGGGTGAGGCATCACTTCACTTGCTTCACTTTCTCTTCTTACCCTGATGCGCCCATCACTCTGGAACAGGGTAAATCTGGACTCATCAGACCACATGACCTTCTTCCATTCCTCCAGAGTCCAATCTTTATGCTCCCTAACAAACTGAGGACTATTTTTTTGGTTAGTCTAAAACATTGATTGTCAACCCGTGGGCCGGGGCCCCAAGGTGGGCCGTGAAGGTATTGCGAGTGGGCCGCTGAATCATTTCTTAAAAAGTATGATTTTTCTTTTTTTGAGGGGGAGCTAAAAGTATATAAGAAAATGTGTTAGATGTTAAAACTCAGTTACGTTTAGAATTCTGTTAAAAAAAAAAGAGTTCAAGTATTTATATAAGGTGGTCTGCGAAGGCATTATGTGGCATCTGTATTTATGGGATCAGAGGAGCCTCAAAAAGTTCTGAGACTTAAAATTCGGCCCTGAGCTGGAAAAAGTTGGGAAACACTGGTCTAAAAGATTAGTGGTTTTCTTAAAGCTACACAGCTGTTTAATCCTAATCCCTCAAGTTCCTTTTGCATTGTGCGTGTGGAAATGTTCTTACTTTCACTATTAAACATAGCCCTGAGTTCTTCTGTTGTTTTTCTTTGGTTTGATTCAGCCAAACGTTTAAGTCAGGATTTTTTTCTGACCACATTTCTTCCTGGAAGACGGTGATTCTCCACCATCCTTCTAGATTTTAATAATGTGTTGGACAGTTCTTAACCTAATTTTAGTAGTTCCTGCATCGATCTCCTTAGATGTTTTCTCTGCTTGATGCCAATGAATTGACTCTTCTTAAACAGACTAAAATCTTTTCCACGACCACAGGATGTGTCTTTCTCCATGATTAAAGAACTGAGAAGTTACTCATTCCATCAGTTGGGGTTAAATAACTTGTTTCCAGCTGAAAGATAATCACCCATGCAGGAATTATCCAATAGGAGGCTTGTGCTTATTTGTTAACTTAAATCCAGGTGGCGACTTTTTTTTTGTGGCCAGGCAGTGTATTTTGTAGTTGAGTCGATGTCAATTCGTGTATCATTCGTTCTTTCCATTTTCAATTGCCAATCAAAAATTAAAAATCGAAAAAATGACTGGTTATCTTGTTATTTGTTTTCTAAACTAACATGAAAACCCCAAAATATGCCTGTTTTTTTTATAGCTCAATAATAGACTCGGATCAAAAATACGAAATGGAAAAACGGGAACAAGGACGAATTAGATTTTAATATTTAATTGGTCCGGTTTATGTGACCCGAAAGATTGGTTATCACACTCAGCAGCCAGGAACATTCAGTCACGCCCCCCTGATGATCACCCGCCTACGATGGCGGGTGGGACGTGTGTGCCCACTTCTTGCCAAGATAACCAGTCACTTTTTCGATTTTTAATTTTTGATTGGCAATTGAAAATGGAAAGAACGAATGATACACGGATTGATGTCAACTTATCATTTAGTATTTTCACAAAAAAACCCACAGAATTTTATCTTAAGCTGTTTGTTGACCGGTCTTTACCTCAAAACAGAGACATGAAGATATAAACCAAACATGTGTAAAATAACATGAATCACATGAATGTCAGATGAATACAATAAAAACTTAAATTTACATAAAGTGTTTTTCACTTTAGTAAATGCTTAAAGTCTAAATAACGTCCTGATAGAATTACAGACTGTACACATCCATGAGTGCTGTTGACCTTTGACCCCCCTGCAGTGGTAGTGGTTGCTCGTCCCACTCAGCCTGTGAGCTGCTTCATGCCTGACGGGTTCAGCTCTTGTTTATTCCCTTCAGAGCTCGTCTCCTGACCTGCAGTCATCTCCAGTCTGCAGAAAACGTAAAGGTCAGATTTCACAGAATCATCAGCGCTCTTCACTTTCAGACCCGCCTGCAGGGGAAAAGGAAAAAAAAAAACAGGCTTTTTTATCTGCCATTTTAGCTTTTAACCCTTTTCATACAACACCTCCTGGTTTCAGTGTGTGTGCGGTTTATCTGAGTTAATCCCATGACCTTTAAATCTGATATGAAAGGCAGCATTCGAGTCATATTCAGCTGTGGTGAAGGCACAGAAACATGTGAAACTGAGTTTTTAAGATGTGAAAATTCTACATAACGTGAACTAAACCCCCTCAGGTCAGATCCAGACCCCAAAACGACCTGATGAGACGTGGACTCTTCTAGGCCTTTGAAGGTGTAAGAGAAACTCAACAGAAGATTTCCTCTCAAAATAGAATTGAATTGAATTAATCTGACCATATACTAAAAGCCCAAAGTCCAAATTCAAGGTAAACAGGCAAAATTTGGGGAATCGAAAGTCATTTTTCTGAGAAAAAAACAGTAATTTGAGTTAAAAAGTCAAAATGATAAGATAATGTCAAAGCTTTTGGGGGGGGGGGTTAAAATAAAACAGGATTAAAGTCCAAATTTTTAGATAGAATGTCAATAACTTTAGGCTAAAAAATGGAAATTATGGGGGAAAAGTCAAGATTTTGAAGTAAAAAGTCTAAATTCAAGGCAAAATGGCAAAATTAGGGGGTGAAAGTCAAAACTCTTTGGATAAAAAGTAAGAGTTAGGGAAAAAAGTCAAAATTCCAAGGAAAAAAGTCAACAGCTTGAGATCAAAAGTCAAAATTATGGGATTAAAGTCAAAACCTGCAGCCCAATAACCATGAGACGGCGTCTGAGAGAGAAGAGCTTTAAGAACAAAAACCTCTTCAAAGGCCTCGTCTCCTTCCACTAAATGGCCCGTTTGGACTTTGACAGAGAGCATCATGGGACATTGAAAGGTGGAAGAAAGTTTGATTCTCTGAGCAGAAAAACTTGAACCCTGATGGTCCTGAGGTCGGACGCAGTAAGACAGACATTCAGATTTTTTTCAAAGATCCTGAAGGTTATGTATGGAAGCCTATTTCAGTTTGGTAAGACAACAACATGAAAATGGCTTAGTTGAATTTTTTTTAAACCCATATCAAGTCAGAAATTTGAAAAAATTAGTCAGAATTTGAGATAAAAAGTCAAGATTTTAATGTTGAGATAACGAGTTAAAATTATGAGGAAAAAGTTTCAAATTCGTGAGGAAAAATGTCAACAATCTTGGATAAAACGTCAAAGTTATGAGACAAAAATTCAAAATTTGGAGCCAAAATAGAAATTTTGACTTCTTAGACTTATCTGGCGGAAATTTGCTTCTGTGGTTCTGGAACAAAAAAGCCTAGTTGTCAATCGAAAATGAAAATGAAAACCTCTTCAAAGGCCTCGTCTCCTTCCACTAAATGGCCCGTTTGGACTTTGACAGAGAGCATCATGGGACATTGAAAGGTGGAAGAAAGTTTGATTCTCTGAGGAGAAAAACTTGAACCTTGATGGTCCTGATGGCGTCCAACGTTACTGTCATGACGAGGAGATCCCACTGAGATGTTTTCTAGGCGGCACAGTGGAGGGGGGGGGGCATCATGATCTGCTTTTTCTGAACAATGGAACAATGGAGCTGACGGTTGTTCAGGGGCGTCCTTCATGACTGAGGACCCTGCTCTGTCTGATAATGACAACAGGACAACAGTTCACAATGTTCGCCTGACAAAGGACTTCTTCTTCTTCTTCTTATAATAATTTATTATTATTATAATATTCTTAAGTTTGCAAGTTAATTAACTTAATCTCTGATGTTTATAACAAACTGAGCCGTCTGAAAATCGGTTGAAAACTGAGCGATCAACAGTTATTTCAGTGTCCATGCTTCATTGTCTGTAATGGAGTGAGTGATGGAGCAGCCCTGTCCCAAGATGGCCGCCATGTGACAACGTTGCCTCCCATTGGCTCACAGCTCGCACAAGGCATCTAGTGTATATACATCTATATAACTATGGTGGATGCCAAACCTGAAGCATCTTCACCACTTGGAGCAACATTTTGATTGATTCCTAAAAAAAAATTTTCTCACTCCTATGTCGTCGACTCAGAACCTTCATAAGATCCTACATTTTTCCGCTAGTCTTATATTATTTTTCAAAACCTGACAGTGAAATCACTTGACCAGACTCTAAACGTGATTCATTCGTTGCGTGAAGCGTCACAGACTAAAATCTCCTGTTCTCCGTCTGTGCAGTTTCGGGGCTTTTCCCTCTGAGCAGCGATGAGACGTGAAGTCGTCTCTTTAACTCGATGTCTCAGCGACTCTCACGCAGCAGATGAAAGCTGACTGAAAACTGAACGAGCTTCGCTTACTTAGCAGAAAACGGGGCTTGGTTTTTCTGTGATGAGCTGAGGCGTCTAAATGACAATCAGAGATAAAACAGCTCTGATGGAAACTGGCCCGGAGCCAAAGAGACAAGTGGAACCTTCAGCGCTGATAACGGAGAGGAGAGATAAGCTGTTTAATCTGACTCTGAGCCAAACCGGGTCTCAGAGAATCAGAACTCGCAGCCAGTGTCTCATTTACAGAGAACACACTTCATTTAGTCACACTCCAAGTTATCAGAGCTGAAGAGGAAACAACAAGCAGGGACGAAAACTCAGGAGCATGAACAAGAATTGATATCGGCATCAACCCCAAAAATCCCACATCGGTCAGACTCTAATCCAGGGGTTCCCAAACTTTTCAGCCCGTGACCCCCAAAACAAAGTGGCAGAGACTAGTGACCCTCACTATCCCCAGAGGTGACTGAAGCATAAGAAAACGTGCGTGTAGGACACATGCACTAATAAGCGTATCCAAACATGGGTGTTATGACAACACAAAAAGAAGAACAGCCTGAAAACCATGTTATGATTTTACATGTAACAGTTTAATATGAAATAAAAGCAGAATATGTCAAAGTTATTTCTCTGTAATTTGTAAAAAAAACATTTTTGCAGTCGTGTGCAAACTCAATTTTGGTACAATACTTTCATTTCCACATAAGAACAAGAATAATTTAGTTCAAGTAATAATCATAAACTGTAGCTCTGCGTAAACGTGAACATTGTTGCAGTGCAAGTTAACTTTTTGGGATAAATGTTTCAGTGTTTATCTCACCTAATGAAATGGATGGGCACTATGTGTGGAGCACAGCAAGTTCATTCTGGGTTTAATTTTGGAGACGGACACTCGGAGATCATCCTCCACGTTCACACAAGATATATATTTATTTTTAATAAAGGTCAGGGTCAAGAAAGTCTTTTCACACAGGTATGTAGAGCCAAACGGCGTTAGTACCTAAGTTATGGACTGGGATAGCTGTGGATATTCCCTCTAAACTGAAATCATCTCGGGACCCCCCCCCGCATCGATACTTTTCAGATATTTTTGACAACCCTATTTATGTACGTGAGATAATCAGACACAGGTGAAACTTGTGAGGGACCATAGAAAAAGGAAACACACAAGCGAGACCATCAAATAAAACAGGAAACACTGCAGAGGTAAGACATGTCTGAAAGCAGACACACAGAGAGAAAACGAGACATGAGGCAGGAGGAAAAAGCTGCAAACAAAAGTCATCAGAGATGATCGATGACACTTTTTGGTCTGAAGTGCTCCGCTCCTCCCTGATGGTGCTTTTATCCTGAATGAATAAATGAATGAATGGATCCGTCTCTCAGATACTGATGGTGATGAATCAGTCTCTGAGAAAGTGTTTGTCTGGGCTCCATGTATCAGCGCGGCGTCAGTCATCAGTCTGCCGCCGCTATTCCACGCCACTTTGCATTCTCGTTTGCATCTCCTGTTAATTACATTTCAATCTAATTAAGTGTTGGGAGATAACGGAGCTCACAGCCGCTCGGCGTTAATCAAACTGTGAGGAGGATGCGTCAGTCTGCGGAGTTACTCACAGAGGTTTACGAGAAGGATTACAAAGAGGAGACGCAGCAGAACCAGACTCACACCGGACCGTCTGAAGCCAGATCAGGCGCCAAATGGCATCATCATCATTCGTGATTCATACTCAGGGATTCTTCGAACTCAAACACAGACACACCTCGTTTGGCTGCAGATAAAAGAAGAAAAAAATACCAATGGGAGAATGTAACGGCTTTGTTTCCATGACTTCTTTTCTGTCCTGTTTGTTTACATCCTTGGCGTTTCCATGACAACGGTCCCTCACATGACTCAGAGTGAAGAGAGCAGGAACGCAGAGGTGATGTGTGACGGACTTCGGCATTTAATGAGGAGCTGAAACACAATTTACACGAGGAGAAAAATGGAAAATTGCTCTTTTATTGGCGTCGTTTCTTTAAAAGCAAAGGATCAGTGGATCATGTTGTTATTTACATACAAAGAAGTGATTAAAGATTTAACACGTTGATTCAGTAAACAGCTCTTTAATGATCCACAGCACAACAAAGACCATCATCATAGTAATGATTCTCTTTATCTGTTACTCGTGTGGATTTACTGTGTGCAAAAAGTGAGTTTATAGGTTTTCTTCGTCAACATTTTATTGAGTTAATGAATAAATTAATATGAAATTGATCACTGGATCTGTATATCTCAGGGTATAAATAAATGAAAATACCACACTGACCCAAAAACAGTTGTGCCCCAAAGTTTACACCCCTCAGCAGAGTTTCTGCTTTTTTGGCCTGGTTGGGTGAAGATATTTGTTGGGAAAAAAATAATTTACTCTTGTTTATATTGACAGCAGAAACTTCCAAAATGACCCTGATCAAAAGTTTCCATCCTGTGGTGATTTTGTCCTGATAACATGAACACAAGTCGACACAAATGTGTTTGAATGTCTCCTAAAGGTAACCATCCTCACCTGTGATCTATTTGCTTGTAATCAGTGTGTGTATATAAAAGCTCAGTGAGTTTCTGAGGTCCTGACAGACACTTGCAGCTTTCATCCAGTGCTGCACTGACATTTCTGGATTCTGAGTCATGACGAAAGAAAAAAAATGTCAAGGTTTCTGCAGGAAAAGTTAATCCAACTGTATAAAACAGGAAAGTGATATAAAAAGATATCCAAGGAACTGAGGATGCCAATAAGCAGAGTTCAAACTCTAATGAAGAAGTGGAAAATGAGGGATTCTGTTGAAACCAAACCACGGTCAGGTAGACCAACAAACATTTCAGCTACAACTGACAGGAAAATTTCTTGGGATGCAAAGGAAAACCCACAAATAACTTCAGCTGAAATACAGGACTCTCTGAAAGAATGTGGTCTGGCTGTTTCAGGATGCACAATGAGGAGGCACTTGAGAAAAATGTCACCAGAAGAAAGTCATTTCTACACAAATGCCACAAAGTTTCCTGCTTACAATACGCCAAACAGCACAGAGACAAGCTTCAAAACTTCTGGAACAAAGTCATTTGGGGTGATGAGAGCAAAAGTGAACTTTTTGTCCACAACCATAAACATTGTTCCATTTGGAGAGGAGTCAACAAGGCCTATGATGAAAGGTCCACCATTCCTACTGTGAAACACGGAGGTGGATCACTGATGTTTTGGGGATGTGTGAGCTACAAAGGCTCAGGAAACTTGGTCCAAACTGATGAATGAAGGATGAATGCAGCATGTTATCAGAAAATACTGGAGGAAAATTTACACTCATCAGCCCAGAAGCTGCACATGAGACGTACTTGGACGTTCACACATGACAATGATCCAAAACACAAGGACAAGTGGACCTGCCATTGGCTACAGCAGAATAAAGTGAAGGTTCTGGAGTGGCCATCTCAGTCTCCTGACCTCAATATCATTGAGCCACTCTGGGGAGATCTCAAACCTGCAGTTCATGCAAGACAGAGCAAGAATTTACAGGAACTGGAGGCTTTTTGCCAAGAAGAATGGTCAGTTTTACCATCTGAGAAAATAAAGACCCTCATCCACAACNGCGTGCTGTTGGTGTCATGTCCCGCCCCCTCCCTACCTCCTGACTCATCTCCCACCGACCCCTCACAGAGAAAACTCCCCGCTGTGAGAGACATGCGAGTACGAGCAGCTCTGGGAAATTTCAGGGGCAGAGCGAGCGTGTGTGAAAGAAGCTATTTCCATCTTTTGTCTTTCACTCCAAACGGCGAGCTCCCCGCTGCGCCGAAACATAGTTGATCACAGACTTTTAATCTGAGAGAGTGACAGAACAAAGACACAATTACACCCTGTCACAGCGAGTCAGAGCGTGGAAAACACCAGACGTGGAGGTTTGTTTGAGAAAGTAGAGTGATATAAAAATAAAAGAGCAGAGGAAGAAGAAGCGTTTCAGGCGGCTCTGCAGAGGTTTGTGTCACAGCTGCCGACTCGGCTGCTGCTAATTCATTAGAGATTCATCTACCTGAGTCTGAGAGCTAATCAGAGCTGACACACAGACGGACGCTTGCCAGGAATCAATGGAGGCATCGGCAGCAGACTGTAAACTCCACTGAAAACAGCCATGAATGAAAAAGTCTGTGGATCTGACTCGGTTTAAGCCTTTACACTCCACCTAACTCTGGCTTATAAACCAAACTATGTTTCAAACTTATACCTGTAGAACTCCAAGGTCAGAATTCAACAGTGACACCTCATTTGAAAAATCATAATCACTTTTTTTTAGAAAGTGCCATGTTTTAATATATGGCTTAAGTCCACGTCAGGCAGCTGAAACACTTTTTCCCTCTTTGTTTTTTGTCCACCACATCACTTCTACACTTTGTCATCTACATATGGGTGAAATTTGAGCTTTCTAGGTAAAACCTTGTAGGAGTTAGAGAGTTTTTAGTCTCAGGTAACCAAACACGAGCAGATGTTCTCATCTGACAACTTCGTGCAAACAAAACCAGCTGTATCAGTGCTCAGTGTCCTCTTTGTAATCAAGTTTGTTCTCTCTGTGAAAAGGTTTTATGAAAAATATCCTGAAATCATAGCTCCTGGTGACGGATTGTACCTCTCGTGTCGCGCACATGAATATATATGAATACACGTGGCAAAAAAGAGGTCTTTCCGACGACCTAACTCGCTACGCCAGGCTTTGTGTAAGCGGTATGGCTATTGGTTACCGTACGAGTGATTGACAGACTCAATAGCCAATAATCGAGTCTGTTAAGGGGCTTTTACGCAGCATCAGCTAACACTACTATCCAGTCAAGTAGAGAGCACTACTTGTATAAATCAGGCTCTCCTGGCATTAAAACTCCATGTATCGAGATGGGGACACCACTGTGGTATTAAAACACACTCAGCTTTGTCAGATTCACATTGAGGAGGAAATGCCAGTGTCCTCTTTTTAGTCAACTTTGCTCTCTTTGTGGAAAGGTTCAACGAAGATCATGGAATTGTAGTTTACTGTCACAGATTGTTCCATTTTCCTATTTTTTAAGACACTTTGTAATAAATGGGTCTCGCCAATGATCTAAATGGCTACAGCTAGCTTTGTGGAACGGAAAGGTGCTTGGCTACTGCACTAGTGAGTGACAGGCCTGTTAGCCGACAAACAAGCCTCTAATAGAGCTGTTACACAAGACTACAAATGCGCTATTGGATAGTTAAATATGCAGCGCTTGTTGTCTATCACAAGCTCTCCTGGGATGAAAACTCAACAGAAAACGCAGCTAGAACCCTGTTGAAAACAAAGACTTGCAGCTTTGTCAGATTGACATTGAGGAGGAAATGCTCTAAGACTGTGAAGCTGCTGTTATTGATGAGAACGGACACGACAGACAGACAAACAACGGACTTTACAGGAGAAATTTCACCACTTGGAATAATTTGATGAAACAACACTTTTGATATTTTTGAACTCTGGATTCCTCTGGTGGAAAGGAGAGTGAATATTCAGGGTACGGGTGTCAGGATGTGATGTAATGACCCCAAACAGGTAGGACGTCCACGTTGTTGTGATCACTATCAGAGTGATTCTTTCACTAATTAAGAAAACTGAGAAACAAACTTAGAGACTGAAAAGTGAAGAATCTAAACTTTCTAACGTGGTATATGATTCTGATTTTTGATGAATTTGTTGCTGTTAATACTTTAAGGGAGTCATTTAAGACTTAAAAATAATTCTCAAAGTTTATTCCAGGTCAGCTCACGTTAGAATAAAGCTTCTATTTATACAATTCAGCCGTCATTATGCCTCTGCAGAGCCCAGCGCTTTAATTAAACATCTGCCCCCTGGTCCGTGTTTGAATTATGTTTGCGTTCACACTCAGAGGGCGGTC